>JASANG010003859.1:0-144710 GCA_030248215.1 Enoplolaimus lenunculus
GCAAGTCTGTGGTAAAACGGCGCATTTGCCACAACGATTATGTGCAAACGCTGCGCAACGGATCACTGCGTCGTCATCTAATGGTAACAATTAGAAGTGATCGACATAAAATTTTCACTATTGAACAATTAAAATTAAGCCTTAGCGCGTACGATGACAAACGTTATATTTTAAGCGATGGCATTCACACATTGGCTTATGGACACAATGAAATAGAGCAGCAGCAGTAGCAGCCGCAGCAGAAATGACGTTTGTGTGACAAAATCATCAAATTAGTTAAAAATGTATTTGTTTTATTCAGTTACAGATTCACACTAGTACGCTGCGCGGCACGGTGCATTAGAAGCAAATTAAATACTTTTCGGTTTTAGCAAGTATCAGAAGAGCCATACTCGACTAATGAAAAACATAACGGGAAAGTTTAGAGATGAGACGAACGAGATGCCAATACATTAATTTGTTGGTCCTTGTTTCGAAATGTATAGCATTGTTTGCACAAATTCCAGTAAATTACAGGCAAGAAGATTCGTAAGCCGATAATGAAACGACATATTTTACAACAATTATGCGACGACATTGCAACATGGAACATTTGTACGACATCGCATAATTAGAACCCAGTGTCACAAAATTTACATCTTAGATCTCACCAGGCTTAGCCTATTTACATTTGACGATTAACGATATGCGTTCTAAAATGGCGTTGGTGCTTTAGCATACCGGCAATATGACATGGAACAAGTAACTCTTGCGAAAAATCAACATTGTCAAATTTATTTTCGAGCAATTAAACTTAAACAATTAACAAATAGCACAAACAAAATCAATCTAGCAACAGAGTTTCTATCACATCACAATGCATATACAAAATGTATAACTCGTTCATTACAGCACGTTTTTTATTTTGAGGAAGATGCCGAGCTAACTGCCGAATCTGCCGAAGGCCATCACGAAGGTTATCCACTTGATCGATCTTTACTCGTGCAGGTAGGCCAAGGCGGTTTCTAATCTCAGATTCGCTTTGTGGAATAGATCTCAGCTCACTAAGTGCAGTTGAAGCCGCCGACATTTTAGCTAATTCTTTTGTTTCTCGAGACTCACCCAAAAACGTAGCTTGGCCTAGTGTAAGTTTGTAACGGTATAAAATCTGGTCCATAGGCGGAATTTTCTCGTAAACGAAAGTGAACGATTCCCGTGTGTAATGCTGTATGAGCTCATTGAGTTGTCTTTGCGCCGTCATTGTTGCTGCAACAAACCAAAAAATATAATCGATGCAAAAAGCAGGTCATGATTTGTTCATGCATGCAGATTTCAGTTTTATAAAGTTTGCATAAAATATGCATACGATATTGTATTTCTATTCCACATAGTACACTAGTCAGCGAAACATTTTGTTTATTCCAGATATATGATGTTAGAACAACACATGATCAGTGATCAGTTTCAAACGAAAGTGAAAGATTAATTTAATAAAACAATTGCATTCACATTATATATGCAGTTATTCCAATGTAATAAAATAATGCTCACCTTAAGACGCGTACAAAAAGTTTCAAAAAGTTTAATACTACGATTGAGTGAAAAATATTGAATGATTTTCAAAACTCCTGATCACGATTTATATATTGCTAGGTTTTTTATGTTTTAACAAAAAACTACTATGTCATCAAAAAATAACGTCGTCAATTCCTGGAAAATCGGTATTTTTTGTTTTTCTAACAGTGACATCGGTGGGCTGAAAGCCAATTTTCACATTGAATTCCCCCAAGTTCTTCCATGGACTAGCTGTTTCGACAACTACTTGCTTTTCTGAATGTATCTGTTTTCCAGTTGTGTACAAATCAACGCGTTGTGAAATAGTAACGGAACCAAAAAACTGATCATTCCCTTCCAATCCAAATGCATTCCTCCCAATGGTTTTTTTGAAATCATATGCGTTTTTATCATCACCAGTTATTTTTCGTTTCTGCGTTTTGCTGCTACTAACATTAGGCTCCTCAGTCCCCTGTGGAAAAGGTTCTGAAGCAGCTGTCACGTATACTATATCGGATCCGTTGGTTGGATTAATTTGTTGCACTGCATGTGTCGCTTCTGTACGTTTAGGAGTTGTTTCTCGTGTACCCTTGTTAGTTCGTGCTGTATCCTGCTGCATTTGCGAAGCGAAGACACCAAAATTTCTGCCTCTAAAATTTTGAAACTGATGTTAGAAGCTTTATACAATGTCCATGTTCTTCAATTAAAACTAACTGCATTGTTTACAAAAACAATTTTTAAAATCATTCAGCCAAATCACGCACTGAAAATATCTGTGAGAATTAGCCGATTTCTCAGACATTTTTTCCAGTTTTGTTTCAAAAACATTGTCTTTTATAATTTCTCAGACTTTTAGCTATTCTAAAACTCTACACCGCGTGCCTTAAAATTTTTGTTTTTATATAACTGCTTCTATATACCAACACCATGCGAAATTGTGTGCAAGTTTTGCATTGATTGCACTTATTTTTAGCATAATTGTTGTTCACATTTACACAACTCATCGTATGCCGCAAAGCCGCAATATATATTTGCATTTCATTATTGCATTCTCGTGTAACTGCAGTTTGATTTCTTAAAGTGTATCTGATTCTTTCAATGCTTGAAACTACACTTAAGATTATGTTGTTTTACAATCTGTTGAGAATTTCATTGTTTTATTGCACTAATTGATCACCTCTGCTGTTCAAAATATACTATGTTCAAAATTCAATTATAATGTGTGAGTTGGAAACGGCCCAACTCTAACAACAGCAAATATGTTTTACAATTTTTAAACATTTTAAAATTTTCATCGCTGCACTGTTGCAATAATTGGATGAAATCCAACTTTTACAACCATAATGTATTAATTCTGCAACGTGCGAAGATCATCAGCAAAAGCAAGCATTGTGTATGAAAACTTACACATTTTGCAATTTTTATTTTTCACTTCAAAATTTTAATCACTACACTGCTGCATTAATTGGATGATATCCAACTTCAACCACTAAGACATATGCTCCTGCAACAGTTGGGCGCGTTCCAAATCAAACAATCAACGTTGTTACATCAATTGCTAGCATTTTGAAACATTACAAACATGCACTGCTTAGAATAGAACACATTGTTTGATTTGCATTTACATGGCGCTTGGTTGTGCTTATAATATTTTGCAAAGTGTATCTTTGCACGATTCGAACTGTTTAATTTAAAAGAAAACAACAATAAGTGACTACTTGCCGTTGCTCGTCCTGTGGCATAATTCTTGAATGTGTTGAATTTGTATCACAATGATAATATTGAAATTTATTTCCAGTTCCGATTTTAAAATAAATGTGACTACTTATACTACAATTCCTAAAATTACAATGGTTAGAATTAAAACAACTACGTATAACCGAAACAAACTTTATTTCATTCGGCTGATTCATATTGCTTTGGGTTCATCCAGCATCTTAACGTCCAAAGTATTGAATTTTTTTAATGTGGCCTTTGCAAATCGTGGACCAGAAATTCAAAATCATGTCCTTGCTGCTTTAGAAAATTTCATTACATCAGCACTAATATTTCCAATTCCACTGTTTACGACAACGCCTTTAGCACAACGCAAGCAACTGTTTGCAGCGGTGGTGATTCGTTTTATTGGCGAGACTCTTAATGTAACTTATGACACTGAGAATCTATTGAACAAGCGAGGTTTACAAGAGCGGTACAAACAGGGTGTGAAATTTATTGAAAGCGAAAGTGGATCCAGCGAGGTTATATTTAAATTCGATAATTCACCAGTTTTGCGTTGTGGATTTCCAATAACAACTCGCGAAATTAAAGCTAATGGTGCCGAACCGTTCATTAGTCGAATCCGAAAAGACGCAATGATGTTAAAACCGCAAAAACAACAAACAAATTGCAATTTGTTTCTTGCAATTGGAACTTTCGATTCCGAAAACACACACACAAAATATTCGCAGGCTAGATATAAAGGTATCGCTAAAATTTTATTTTGTTGTTTTGATAATTGTAAAACATCTCTGCTATTGCTCTTTCGAAAGTTGTAAAACTGTTGATTTATAAATGAAACATATAGTAATGCGGATTCAACTGTAATATGTGTGTAACAACAAATTTATTCATACTTAGGTACACCAGACACGAACACGGCTCTCAAAAGAGTGCAAGCAGAATGCCAAAGACACGAAAAAACGTTCGGAGATGCAATTTCAGTGCTCACAACAATCAAAGAAACTGCTTGCAATACACTTAGCAACCTGCTGACGAGCTGTCAAAACCTGAGGCAACAACAGGACTTAACGTCACCAGAAAAACTTCGATATTTAGTCTACAGTATTCCAAAATCATGCATTTGCCGTCGTGTGCAGTTAATAAATACCACAACCTACCCACGTGCAACAGATCAGTTGATTGCCTACACAAAATGGGTCGTGTACATGAGTAAAGAACTCAATTCATGTGTAAAAAAGGAACAATTTAAAAACATTAGTGTGGAGCACGTGCTTAATGGGGTTTCTTCTATATTTCGAGTGTACGAAAATTTCAGATTGTCTGCTGTTGATCATTACATCAACGTATGCCAAGTGTATAATTTACTCTTCCGCTACACGCACGAGTTAAAAAATCCGGACCGGCAAAAAAATTTAGCGTATTATACTGAGCGATGTTTAAATCACGAGTTTAATATCGAAAAAGTATGTTGTTTGATTGATTTTTTGGCTGCTGTACGTTTGGAAATTGAATCGGTTGTAAACCAGATCAAAAATGACGAAAGTTCAACCGAAAACGCAATTGAAAATCTTGGACAGAAACTGGACAGTTTTATTCACAATTTGAATGATTACTGTAACGTTAATTTGTTATTTTAACCACACACATGTCCGCCGTTTAATTTCTAAAATGAATAGTTACCGCATGTTTGTAACCTTTAAAATAAACCGAAACCGTTCCAAGCCGCGCTTCAAATATTTATTTGTAGTCACTAATATTAAAATTTAAAACACATTATTACATCAGACGACTTGGCGCCCTGATTTTATTCATTCAACAGGAACATTTTCACAACACTCGTTCAAAACATTCACATAAAAATCCTATACACAATTGCATTCACTGCATTACACACATTCACAAGGCCCGAACAAAGCATATCTGAAAAGCTGTACACGTGGCATTGTTATAGTAAAAAAGTTACAACTGTGTGCGCAACGCTCAAATATATAGAAAATATATATTTCAGCTAGCGGGTGTAAAATTCTCAAAATACATAAACAAACTGATCCGCTAACGTGTGTCAAATGCTTAAATATTTATTGCCGGCTAATGCATTTTGTGATATTGGCTACAGTTGGCATAGTTCCAACTACTGCATTTTGGGCCAGAACCCCCATTTTTATACTATGCTACACCACACTTGAGAATACAGGCTGTGATTTGAACTTCAACTTTACGTTTACTACGTACAAAAGCAAACATTGTTAAATAAACAGATAAAGGAGTGTATCATATCTACACATCATTACAACGGTGTACACAGACTGGCTTAATATCAACTGGAAAACGCCTCAAATTTTTACTTATTTCAGAAATTATGGATTTACAGTTACCGTAACCATCACAAAACAATGCGCACCAAGCAGAACATTGGGAGCTATGAACAAAGTTATTTGCAGAGAGTGAACGGAATTCTAAAAACCGGAGTCGGATATCAGATTTTCCCGAAACCAACATAGACAAAGTCACATGTTTCATCAATCGAAATTTTACCAATAAACACCTTTAGATACATTTCCCACTTAAAACTAAATCTTCAAATTATGTACTTCTCCATGACACAAACAACCGTTACATGAAAAATATAAATCAGTGACGAGTTCGAAAACTATCATCTAGCAGTTTAGCTATTAATTTTGAAGGAAATACAAGCTTGAGAAACAACATGTACCCACATTTCTACCCGTAACTTAAGGTTAAAGCCCTATTTGCACGTGTAAGTTTTCGCTGCGAGAACGTGCAGCTGCAAATTGCACGCAGAATTTGCATTTTTTCATCAGCCAATGAGAAAGCGGCTGCAATTAATTCCATGAACTTCAATGGTTGTTGACACATCTGAGCTAAATTCGTAAGTAGCTATGATTTTTAATGAATTTTGCAGCTGTAAGTTTTGTGAACAGAAGTTTAGAAAAAACCTGCAAGGGCCAGTTGCAGCTGCAAGTTCTCGCGGCAAAATTTGCACGTGTGAAAAAAGAATGCCAGCAAACCAATAGCTACAAACAGTGATAGACAAAACCACACATAGAACACGTATATACAAGCATATCACGCGATGAAAAATTAAGCATATTTAAAGCGGATAACATACGAGCTTATCTTTCATTAAAATGTTATGTACGTATTGACACTTTAGGAAGCGTTTGCCGAGACAGCATTACTATCACATCCAGCAGCTGCGTTTGCGCCCTGAAAATGATTTTATTCAATGTAGACATGTTTGTTTTCAGCGGTCAGATACAATCAAAATGTTGACAATACATATGTAGACCAACATTTTACAACTATTATCCTCAGCGTCGTCCAGGCGCTGCAAATATTGTGACGTGTGTTACTCATAGCTCAGTTATTTTATTCTATACACACATTCCCAGCAGCAACAATATTTTGCTGAACTGCAATGACAAATCATTCTTGAAGGCAGTAGTCTTAAAGACGTAACTTATTTCTGACATTATTTTGGAAATCCTTGGGACATACAATTTGTTGTCTGTCATTATGCGTATTTTTGAGTTTGGAATAAGTGTAGTAGGATATGCAGCGGTTCTTGCCAGATTTCAATGAAATAAACTTTAAACTTGAGCTGATAATGATAACTAACCTGTTGTGCGTTATCACTGCAACCAGACTGCTGCCGACTATTTTTTCCAGGAGTACCGTTGCTGCTATCTTGTCCGCCGGACCAGCTGGTAAAAGTACCCCAGCCTAAAATATTGGTCAAAAGATATAAGTATATACACTAAATTAAGAGTTTCAATGTCTGTCTCAGTCTCAAGTCTTGAAAATTCCTGAGACTCATGTAGTCTCAGTCCAAGTCTCAGTCTCAGTCTCAACTTTCAAAAAGTCCCAGGTTTAGAAACTGAGTCTCCGGTATTGATACCAACCAAGAGTGCCAGGTGTGCCAAATTGTTTCATTAATATTTATGATTGGTATACGAAAATTGTGATTTTACGGCGACTTGCGGAATTGACTTACGGCTGAAACATTGTCAACAGATTTGTTTTTAAGCAAAATCTCATGCACTCAATTCTGCTTTGTGTAAAAATTCTAGATTTTGAACGAAAAGATGTGCTAAATATAGTCGGCGGGCCAACAAAATTTAGTGAACATAAGAGTCACCAAACTTTCACTATCTATCTAGCAATTTATATTTATGAAATATTAAATATTATAAAGTTTGCAGTACAAAAACCATCCAGTATCACTAACATATTTCTGCGACAGTGCGATTTTTATTCTGCGATATAAGAATCGGAATCGGAATTTGATTTAAATCGGAATTCTAATCGGAATCAAAATGTGCACCCAAGTACATATATTTTGTGAAAACTAAATGAATATATGTACATAATTTACGTTGTGTTCTTTCTCAATCTTATTTTAAGTTTTTTGAGCGACATCGCCTTCAAAATTCGTGATTTAGAAGTTTTCTGAAATATTTCGGTATAGGTGCAAAAATTTCTGAGACTCTCAAAAATATCTCAATACTAAATCTCAAAGAATTTGAGACTGTTAAAGTCTCAATCTCAACTTCTTCATTGAGACACCCAAAAAGTCAAAATACAAAAACTTCATTTTGCTTCAGTACGTAGCAAATATTTTTAAAACCTTTTTGCACCAACATTAAAATTCTGGCACTTCCGCGATTCTTTGTAGTGGTCGTTACATCAAACTTACGGCTCTGCGACTGTTGCGGCTGTGATTTACAAGGATTCGTAGTCTGGAAAACACTGGAAGCAGACATGAGATTTTGAATATACTGCCCAAGGACTTGATTTTCACTGCGCAATTTCAACGACTCTTCTTTTACACTGTCAACACGGCTAGACAAATCATCTAATGTGTTTTGAAGCTCTAGAACTTGCGAAATGAGCCGCGCTTTTTCTTCAATATCTTCCACTTCCGACTCAGAGCCTATTGAAGCATGAGTAGAATGTCCAAAGCCCGCGTCACCATTAGAACCACGTTTCGGCAGCGGATTTGCAGGTTTCGTTCCTGATACTTCCCGTATAGACGGTGATTCATCACTGTCATCATCTGCAAGCGGAATGTCCGTGATGTTTTCGATTGATTGAGATCCTTGACTGTTGCTATTCATAACGTAACAAAGTTTGTACTATATCGCTAACTAAATTTAAGCATTAGTTTTAATTAAAGCTTAAAGAAATCGAACCAGTTCAATTTACGGTAACAAAGAAAACAATTAATGTGAAGTATCGTATAAACATCTGGTTAAGGTACAGTACAACGGTTTTCCGCTTTGCGTGTTTGCAGCTGAAAATGAGGGGCGTTCTTAGTAAGGTTGGATTCCATAAACATGCACGTAGCCAAGGGGAAGGGACAGGGGGCTTAGCCCCTCCTGGGAAAATTTTGCCCCCCCCCCCCCCTAGAAAATTTTTATCCTCGCTTGTATGTCATTGAAAACTCTTGTATGCCACTCCTGAAAACTTTTTAGCCCCACTAGCAAGGTGAGCTGACAATGTGTCTGCCCATAAACCATACGCGACAGGTTCTCAGTCCAGTGCACTGCCATTGAGCCACGCCACCTCATATTCAACGGATGAGTTTACTGGTTTTGTGATATAAAAACCTCAGCATTATACATGTATCTAGCTTATGCTGCAGCATGCGAAGGCACAGAATATGCATCAACATCTTACCGATAAGCAGCATCGCACAAGGTTTATGTGTCTCCTAGATCCGCACATTACAAAGTGTTTGGTTCTGCTTCGCGCTTAAAGATTTTTAAAAAACTGAAGATCATCAAATGTACATTGGTTGAGTACAATCTGAACTTATCTATTTTAGCCTAGCTAAGTGATACCTTTAAGATAAAAAACTTCAAACTAGACCAAACAATTAATATGCAAGCAAAATTCAAACACTGAGTTGAATGCTAAAAGAAATCTTAAACATTGAATTAAAGTAACAAAAGCAATTAATGTGAAGTACTCTGATAAACAGTAAGTATTATGTTTCGCTTCAGGATTTTGAAGAAAGTTATTTATCGTTAAAATAGCCATTGTAAACGCCGGTGATCAAAGCAAATAACTTGCATCCTGCTTCGTTTAGTAAAGTCTAATTAATTAAACACCTCCTACTCGACGGCCCGACAATTTGTCGTCAACAGGTAGGCACGAACACTCGCAGACCTTGGCTGGATTGATGAAACATGCCTTAATTCGACCACTGACTATAATTCGAGTTTGAACAGACGTGATAGAGTCTAAATTTTATGGGCGAAATTTTTGATAAACCGTCATCCTCGCGTTTAACGGTATAGCTAGTTTCTATATTTGAGCACATTTGTGGTAGTAGCTAGGTATACTGAGTAAACTTCATCTAAGATATAAATTAGACAGGCGCGTTTTTCAGGAATTAGCGAATAAACCTGGTGCAAAGTTTGACAGTTTTACAACTGATAGATAATGATCTTCGAAGTACTGTGGACGTATGTTCTTGCTTCTAGAGTTTCGGAAAGATGACCACATCGCAGGGTTCCACAGGAATTCGCAATTCCTGTGCCTACATTCTAAGTCGTAATGAGCTTTGCAATTAGTTCAGTTTCTTCGTAATAAGCAGTTAAATCAAAAATCTGATGTGTTTTGGCCTAACTTCATGATGAAATTTGAAAAAATTCGCTTAAGGCACTTTTTGGCTAGTTGTCAAAACAGTACAGCAGTAATTTGGTGATGGAAATGATTTCTGTAAGTATGTGAGACATGCTTGTCCTAGTGCATATGCAATAAATGCAAAGCACATTGTTTTCAGTGGCGGATCCAGGATCTCAAAATAAATGTCTATTATCCCTAATTGTAGTGCATAAATGACTCCAGGGCCAAGAAACTTTAAAGCGTGCTTATACTATTGTGTATAAAACAGAGAAATAAAATTCCGGTTCCTGTTGCCATCCAGGAAAGAAATTCAATGCGCTACTCATTACACCGCTCGACCGATATTACAATTTTCTCTAATGCTATGTATGTAAACGATGCGCATACACATACGTTATTAAGACGTTATGACCATTGACCGCGAAACTGCCTTAAAGCTGGTGCACATAAACCAAGCTTAGCCAAAATTTCTGCTATTGAATTTATAGTTTTTGTACACAATGTTGTGGACGTATATACGAAGTAATAAACAGCTATAATAACAAATACAATCACATAGTATATATCCGCACAAAAAGAAATTTGGGTTCACACAAACGCTCTACAATATGTGGCAATCAGGGTGCAACCGGAATTCCGGTTCCGGCATTTTTTCACCTTCCGGTTCCGGTTCCGGTAAATTTTTACCGGATTTAAAAATTCCGGTATTATAATTTGGCCGTTTTCTTAACTTTGCTAATTTAATAAGAATCTCTTTTGAAAGCCACTTGTACTCCGAATATAAGCCATTGATGGTGGATTTCACTTCAGTCTATGATGAAAATCTAAAATACAACAAATAAAATAAATACCTATGTTCGACTAAGGTTATTTCACAAATAATAGAGCAAAAAATAAGATTAAAATGAAATTTTGGTGATATGCATTTTTCACTTTCCGGTTCCGGTTCCGGTAAAATTTTCAAATTCCGGTTCCGGTTCCGGTAAATTGTAATTCCGGTTGCACCCTGGTGGCAATGTCTTCCAAATATATTCCATTCTTATTCCATGTTGCAAGAAGTTATATTGTCGATTAGACCGACATTGCATGGATGGGTATGCCATGTAGCTATGTAGCATATTGGTTAAATTGCCGATTCTTTGCCGATACTTTTTGCACATCACAGTCTGTTTGTTTGCTATCAATTTCAATTCTGGGCGCAAATCAGTGTGTTCGGTCAGGAAAACTGATATCTTTCTTGCGTCTGTGTTTGAAAAATTAATTGAAATGAACCGTTCGTCTAAAATTGGTTAGGGTTTTTTAAGTCTTCATATAACGATGTAATGTAGTATCCTATCTGTTAATTAGGCATGGTGTACTAAAGCTTGAACCGGCATCGGTTCGGCATCGGCAAAATTTCAAAATAAGAATCGGCATAGGTATCGGAATCACCAAAAATTTTGGTATCGGCACATCCCTAGTTTCTATAATATATTGTTTTCAGCAAACTTAAAAGAAATGTTTGACGGAAATGCTACGTCTTTTGTACTGTCTCACATTGATATTAGCCCACAACAGTTTTGTCTTTATGCCGCCTTGCGTACAAAATTGGCCGTCGAAGGTATACATATATACGTGCAACACATCGACGTACTTACTTATTTCAGCGTTTCACATGCGTACAGTATTGCTTTTTTCTTAAAATTAGCAAAGGATGAGTTATTATCTAGGCTCAAGTTTATTTGATGAATTTGGCTAAATTGATTTTTAACGCCTTTAAAACTTAAAACATAGTTTGTTTTTAGCGTTTCTATTTCTCATGGAAAAACAGCTACTTTCATTTTTAAAATTCAAAGATATATTAAAGTTTTTATTTCAGACAGTCATTTTTAACATCAGTTTGAACCTAGACTTGCGTTACATAGTCATAAAGTGAGATCGCTCTCATATATAAGTATATACTATTTCAGAGTTTGAAAGAAAGAATCGGGCTTTGCAACTTCGAAACCAGCGGTTGATGGAAGAGATTAAACGTCTTAAGCTTAAAGAATTGAAGTAAGTTGCTATATAGCATTCAGGGATGGGCGGTCTTGGTCATAAAAGCGAGATTAAGATCGGGTTTGAAAATTTTTCTAACAAAAGTTTAAACGTTTTTATATGCTCAGAATTGTCATTAAATTCGTACACTTAAACTAATTAATCGCCGCCGAACTCTATTTTTCTTTATTTATCACTTAGGATGGTGGCACAAACCAGGGTGGCAACAAAGGTTCGAATTCGGCAAAAATTTGACGTTCGGATTCGGATTCAGATTCGGTTGTAGAAAAGCCGAATCCAACAAAGTTCGGCAATATGTTTTTTCATTTTTAAGCAATATAAATTTTTAAATACCTTGCTATAAAAATCAATATTTTTTATTTCAGGTGAGAAATCTCAGAACTGACGTCGGGACGAAATATATTAACGTATTAAAAGTTATACTGCTGGCATTACGTTGATATTCTGAAACAAATTATAGATATATCTGAAATTTGCAACATGCGGGATTCGGTTTCGGATTCGGCAAATTAGCACTGGATTCGGATTCGGTCAAATCGTGGATTCGGTGCCACCCTGGCACAAACGTAACGATACGTTACTTGTTGATCAACTCTGTGAAAAGCACATTCACTATGCTTATGCTCTGCAATTTTATTTAGTTGTTTACTTTCCCACGCCCATGCATAAGCTGAAGCGTAAACCTAAGTTGAAGCGTAAACCTAAGCCTAACCCATCCATGTCATAATGTAATAAAATAATCACTTTGTAGGAACTTAGGCCTTCTATTAAAACAGTCCGTGTGGAGGGAAGTAAACAAGTACCCGGCAAACCTACTTTTTCCCAAACAGATTTGGTTGATGGCAATAGGATGTTATTTAAAATTTTTATTGTTTAAAAAGGTAAGCATGTATCGCCGAATATTATTGGATTCGGCTTTTTCTCAACCGAATCCGAATTTTTGTTGTAACCCTATCGCTGTATTTGTTGCGCACAAACGTTGGAACGCATAGCCTCAAATATAATTATTCTAGATATGAATCAAACAATTTTGTGCCAAGTCAATTTTCGCCTAGGATTATGTCTACTGGGCCTGGCGGAAACCACTCACAAAGTAAGTGCATTGGTGGGGCAGTCATCGTACAATACTGAGTTCTTTAGCATTTTTTCGAGCCTTGATTTTATTGTCTGCATACTCCATTTAAGAATTATAATTATTACGTATTGAATTGTTTGACTTAAAAAAATAGTGTTTTATAAACAGAATAATAACCTTTTTTCGACTCGTAAGTGGCTTTTAGATTACAATTTTAAGTTGCAAAACCTTAATATATTTTAGGGAGTTATTATATAAGCTTTCTAGCGTTGCGGTTTTGCTATCAGTCACTAGTTCTGCTATTTGGCCCAAACCTACCAAATGCCATATAACAATGGGATGCTTCCGTTTTACTCTCAATCATCCAGGTTCTATGTTTTCGTTGTTTCTGGTACACTGTATCTTTATAAGGTTACGCGAACCTAAACAAAGCGTTAGGACACGACTTTGTTCAAAAATCACGTATTTGCAATTCATTGTTCTTGTGGGTTTCAAAAAGGCTTATTTCGCTTTTTCAGGTTCCAATCAAAATTCTTTATACGCTGATGCAGATATGAACACTTTAAGGAACAATGCAGAAATGCCAACGGCGACAGAGTGCAATGCTTCCTCTTCTCCTGATATTGTGATAGGTGCATTTTTTGTTAAAAATATTATCACTGCGCAGTACTATAATTGTAATACGTAGTAACAAGATCTATCTAAAAGTAGGAACTCGACGAATATTGGCGGTGCGAAAGCGTGTTTAAATTTAGTTCAACAGCCCAGGTCCATAGAGCGATGTTCCATATTGTATATCTACGTTTGTGAAATTGAACTTAAGCAGATTGCGCACTTTTTACGATCATTTTAACTTATCATTCGGACTGCCATATCACAAAATTTCTAAACTTGAATAATGAATATTCGGCTGTAACTCCTGCGTTCCGGACTGGTATGGCAAACTACGGCTGTTTTGTGGAAGCTCAGGGTCCTAAATCGGTGAAATCATCGGATCGGTGCCCCTAGTAAATGTTGTTTTGTTTTGGCTCTAACTAAAATGATTAGTATGCTATTTGTTTACTGTAGGATCACCAGTATCCAGCCAACACCGTAAAACATGCAAAATTGACTTAAGAAACTCTAATGCGTGGGAAACTTCTTGTGATATGACTACTCAGGTTTGAAAGTTTGGCATTTTTTGGTAATTTGGCGTTCTGCGTTGCGTTTATTATTTCCACGATTTCAGAATAAAAAATACATGCTTTGTGTGTAATAATTTGGCGTTCAGTTGATGTGCGAGAAAGTATGTTTTGAATTGTGACTTTTCTAGTTCTGTTTTGCTAGACTTGTTTAAGCTACGCAACGAATGAGCATTCTGTATTTAAACTGAAATATTGGTGACCGGTAAAGCATACTATTTTTCAACAGAGACATTATGACAACCAACAAGCAGAACAAAACATTCTTAGTAGTCCAATGGCAATAGGACAAACTGCGCTTGAAAAGGGATCACATAGCGGCATGAGACGGATATCAGTACCAGTTGATGAACACTCAACTTGCTCTGGGTCTCCTTCGTTACTAAATCAGGCATGCACATCAGGAGTCGATGTGTCACCGTTAAATGGGGTGGTTGGGAATATTTCTGATGATTGCGAAGTATTGGATGATAGCACACCGAAAAAACATCAGGTGAATACAAGATCCTCAGTTGAAGGATGTTCTCAAAGTGATGGTTACAACAACGAATTTTACAGCTGCAGTTTGAAGAAAAGTCAGTCGTCGCCTTGTGTGGTTTTGGACGAAGAATTGATGTCCAATGACGATGCAGATAGGTAAGCTGTTAATTTGTACGATACAGATTTCGATAGAACGCGAAAATGAGGTAATCGGCTGTTAGATAGCATGTCAGTTTATGACCTTTGTATCGTAGATGCTACATTATAATTTGTTAGATTGTTCCAGAATATTTTATGTAACAACTTTAACGGAAACATGAAAAATAGCTTTTTAAGTGTAGGACATTAAAGCTAATTTTGCACTCATTTAGGCGTATTATACGCTAAAACAGAAAAAATTTTTTTTCATGGTACACTCAAAATTGTTGGAACAATGTTTATAAAATTATAGCTGTTATTCTGTTAGTCTAATTACGACAACTTGTTGCAAGTTGCTTTTGTAGAACTCCAAAATCAGTGAAGGTGACAAAAAAGTTAGTACAGTCAACACTTAGCCAAGGTGGACTTATTAGTCGACGAGTATCTCCGCGGTGGCGTGGAGGTGGACCGATGACATTAAAGAAGCCTCGTTCAAACTCGTCAGCTTATCGCTCGATAGTTTCTGTTGCAAAAACTGTGGCATTACCAGAAGCGGATAAAATGAAAGACTCAGTATTGGCAGTTGATAGTCACGGCAGCAATACAAACTATCGTACTAGTGACTCAGGAAAAAATTTTGCAAACAAGACAGGTTGGAAACGTGCGGACAGCGAAGTGAAACCAAGCGGAAGTAACGGTTCAGATCAAAGTAACAAAGCTGTGAACAAAACAAGAGCTAGCACGTCAGGATGTTATGCTGCGCTTGACATTAGCTATGACCGGTAAATTTGTTTTCATGTCGCTTGATAAAGCGGTTTTTTCATGTATTTGCTCGAACCTTATTGTGTGCGTGCAAGCTAAGCTACACAAAAGAAACTTTTACAAAACTGGGTAAAGTAGTAATACTTTTCATGTCGGGCAATGAAACTCTCGCTGAATATTTAATGTGTTGTTGCGATATGTGTGATGGCCCATATAAACACTCCTAAACCTAAGCTTAGCTGTCTCTAAGTCCCACTGCCTCCTAGTAAGCAGGTCCATATACTTGACATGGGCTTGTGTAATGCTCGATTTTGTTCGTTGAATTCTACATTGTTCCGTCATTTTTAATATTCATTGTTGAATGAAGTTTACAGTCCAAAATCTAGCGAAGGACCTGTAGCGTCTTACAAATTTAAAGAAGTTGTTCGAAAACGCGATGAAAGGCAGAAACTTGCAGCTACTGATTGTGCTCAGTGCAAAGAGGTAATATTCCAATTAGCAGTTCGGTGTTATATTGTATATGGATGACCTGTGTCAAACAATATAGCGCTGCTTTAAGAACGGTGATTCTATATTTTAGCTATTGCCGTGAGTTGTGTTGCTGAATTGCAACAAATTCTTTCCAAAGTCTATACACGATAATATTGTTGAATTGTATTGTCTTTCAGGTAGTGATTATCCACTAGCACTACCTTTTCGATCAATGTAGAAACAGTTCTTTTACCTGCTGCTTGTATAACTCACTCACGGGTGTAGTCTCGACTGTAGAATAGATGATTACGTTTTATATAAAAATATTTTGAAAAGGGATTGTTGATGTTGTTGTTATTATTATTGTTGTTGTTGTTGTTGTATCAACAAATTAAGTTCTAAGACAAAAATCACAGAGGATGAGTGATGAGTGTGACCGTAAACACCACAGTGCTGCGCCCTACAACTGACGGTATTTCTTACAGTATTATGAAGCGCAAAACTTGCCGACATCTGAACGCGAAACCCGAATTAATTCTTGCAGCCGACATCGTTCAGCGTTCCAGTCGAGACCAGTTGCTGATGATTATTGGGATCTTGATTTTCCATCGACACCGGAATGTATTGAAAAAGGTGAGTTTATTTAAATTACAATATTTAGGATAGTACGCACCTTGTTGCAATTTATTGATGGTTAGTGCAGTCTAGTGCCTGTTTTCCAACGAGCAAACAAATTTGGTCTCATGTCATTTTTTACTTTTCGTGCAGAGGTTACCGAATGGAGGCTTGGCTGTGGTGAGCCTCACCCCAAACTTGTGACAGCCCAGTAAAGTATACGACATCTTATTGAAGTGCACGACTTTTTGACTAAAAATCGCTAGCCAGTGTAATCTAAGTAATAACGAAGACTTGTACATAGAGTTGTTTCCGCTGATGTTTATGTTTTTGCTTTATCCAACTAATTAATTTCAGGGTACGCAAACAGAACATTGTACGGCGATACTGTTGAGCGGTATTCTCGCAAGCGACTGAAAACTCGTGATGATTTGATTTAATTGTGCAGGAGTTTTATAGTTCACTACGAAATATTCTGAGTATCTGGTTTTCTGTAACATTCAGCTTATTTGTTTATTCGTTTTTCAATATAATATTGTAAGAAATGATTCATAAAATATAACGAATGAAACTAGCGATGACGTAAAAAATAATAAACATCATTGTTAATTTTTGCTGTTTTGTAGTCAGTAATATGGATTGAAGAACAAGACACTTACCCAAAGTAATACAGTTTCAAAAATAGAGACTACTTGTTAGCACCTTGCAATGAAATTACTGGAAGCTTAGTAACATGAAAGTGTCAACGGAAAATTCGGTGTCGGCAGAAATTGGACTCCGGCTTCGATAGAAGTTTTGCGTGAAATTCCGGCAATTTTGGTTTTAATATTTTTTCTTGTATTTTTGTGAAACTTCTGCTCCATCATGAATTTTATTTCTTTTAGCCATTTTGCAAACATTTGATCGCCAAGATTTCTCTGAAATAATGCTTAATTATAATTTTCGGCAATACATTGCAGATTATTATTAAAGCTAGCGAAATTGGTTAAATTTTTATTATCCTATTTTGGTTCACCTGCAAAATTTGCTAACTTCCTGCTCCCGCTTTTTTATCTCCGGTTGCACACTGATAAACGTGTCATAATTTTTTATAAGCACTTGCGGTTACGGCATCGTATTTGCACTTAAAATTTATAAATTCAGTATTAAAGTCTGCAAGCAGAAGTTCAAGATACCAAAGCCGCAAGTCGGCTAAATTTGTCCGAACCGTTTGTGAGGCAAACTGGACAGTTTACACTTGGACAATTACCTTCAATTTGCCACCCCTCGCTGAACAGTACAACTTCTACACATTTCATTGCCGAATTTGCTGGAACCAATGCGTCAATAATCAGGGTGCAACCGTATTAAGTTTCCTCCTGCTGTGGTTGAATTTGTACCGGAGGTTCGGGCAAGTCTTTTTTGCCCTTAAACCTCCCTTCAAAAAAATGCAAAAATTGAATTGTTCAGTAAGTTTGAAGTCTAAACCAAAATTTCTGACTACAATTACTGATATTCGCTTAAATTTGCAAATTATACATGGTTTTAATATATAACTACCTAATTTTGTTTATGCTCCGGCGAGTTTTGCTGATCTCGGGCTCCGGTATTTTTCAGGCCCGGATGCATTCTGGCAACAATTTCTATGCAAGCAAAGATCTGTTGTCCTCGTGAGCAATAGGCTGATATCTGTACCCGCAATTTGCATATATAAATTTTACGGCCAATGTAAAGAAGGGGCGGAACAGTGTAAATAAGCATATTTCTAAGCCTAATCCTTAGCATAAGAATGAGCATATTCCTAAGCCTAAGCCTAAGCGAAAGAATGAGTTTATTCGTAAGCCTAAGTCAAGCAAAAAATTAGTCTAAAGCTTAAGCTAACTCTATTCTAATCCCACAGGAAAACTTTCCGTCCCTGATCTTTACATGGGACAGTTTTTACGATACTGGACGTTTTTATATTATCACTCGTTCTACCTTCTGGTATCTTAACAAAATGTGGGCATGCAAGAAGCTTAACTTTGTATGACTCAGGAAAATATATGAGCTGCCCAGTCTGCTTATGTTGTATTCTGGCTATATGACAAGCGTTGCGCCAAGAAGAGGCCATTTATAATCGTGTGTTTGCAATTTGTTTTAAGGATTTAGTAACACATAAATCTGTGGTATTAAAGTAAACATTCTTGTTAATCTTTTTACTGCCAAGTTTGTTTTGATTTTGCTATTTATACGGGTACCAATTTTAACCATGATCAAAGTGTATGCTCATTCTGGCTCGTTTACTCTTAACCATTATGCTGTGTAAAAAATGAGGAGTCAAATTGACTGTCTCGGAAATAGGCTTTTCCTGACTACACAAACTGAGTCAAAGTTTCAACGTTGACTCCGCCAGAGTCACATTCGACTCACTGAGCGATTCAATGAATCGAATTTGACTCAGTTTGTGTAGTCAGGAAAAGCCTATTTCCGAGAGAGTCAATTTGACTCCCCATTTTTTACAGTGCAAAAGCCTAAAGTTTAAAGTGTAAACCTGACTCTAAACGTATTGAATATATGTCATAAATTTGGAAATTTTGAAAACTGGAAAAGTATGAACCTCAATATCAGATATATGCATATATTTCATGTTGCCGACCATCCCAAGTGTAAATTTACCAGCCATTGCTTTAAGTTTTAACTTTATTGCAATTCTAAGGCATTTTAAATTATATTAGACAAAACTTGACATCTTGCGCCGATTTCGGCCGTGTAATAATTTAGTTATTTTTGTGTGGCGCACATAGTAATTTGATTTAACTTAACTGTTAAACAACGAACTGTAATTATTTTCGATGTCGTATACAAATATTTTTTACTAGGAAGTTTTGTTTCCGAAATTTCAATCGCTATTCGTTTCCGTTATTTTTACTAATTCATTATTATGATCATTGAAGACTTATAAATATCCAACTTGTGGGGCATCCATCGGAAGCTTAAAGGTTAAATCTAAGTATTATGCTTAAGCCCAAGCCTAAATCGCAAACGTTTTGTTATAAAAGTACAAAAATAGAAAAATTACAAAACTGGAAAGTAAAGTGTTTACGACTTCCCTGAATTGATATCGGAGTGTGGCCAGATATCCGGTTTCGGTAACGCTTAGTGTCGGTTTTCGTTATACAAATGACGGAGTGTCTGTTATTTTTAAGCTTAAAATCACTGTAGTGACCCGAATAAGAGGGGAAGGGACTGATATATATTTGGTCTCTCCAGAGGGCACTCCCCCCTTGTTATTCGGTTACGGACTGTTATTTATTTTTAACCCGCGCTTCGTTACTGATATATCTGGTACTGCAATTAACCGTTGAATCAAACGTTTGTTTGTCTTGTGTCGATAGCTTGAGCGATAATAAAAGGTTATACTTAGGAATGTACTTTTAAAATTTAAGTAGGCTGTAAAATTTCGAACTGAATTTTATTTGGTCCTGGAGTCATTTATGCACCAGAATTAGTGATAACTGACCTTCATGGACTCTAATTAGGATTTAGGGACTTTATCCGCCTACGGACTCTTATTAGGGATGCGGACTCCTATTGATTGGGACTAAAAATGGGACCCCTCTTATTTGGGGTCACTTCAGCATTCATTTTCCATTTTATTTTATTCACTATCCGTTTCCGTTATTTTTTTACTATCTGTTTACACCCTGGTATATAATGAATGCATATGTTATTTTGAAACCCTCACGTTTTAAAACTGGAAATCGGTGGGTTGATACAGCTTAAGTACATCGGTTTGAAGCAAAAATGTGTATTTTGGTTCATAGAAGTATAGTCTAACGACATCAATTTTCTGGTTTTCTCATGACATTCAACGGATAGTTTCCGTCTTTACGCAGCGCATAGGTTTCGAAAGATATATGTGCAAGGACGTTGTACCTGGGAAGGGATTAAGGGGATATATCATCTCCCGAACGTCCTGAAATGACAAAATAGGTACACTTTAATAGGCTTTAGAATAAATTTCTGTAGGTTATATCGAGTTGGTATTTTTCCATATCGTTGCCCGCCCCCCGTTGAGAAGTGAAATTTTGATTTTACGCTTGTGTAGGTACATATATCCCGCCGGTCAGAAACACCCCCCCAATATATTCTGAACCGTTTTGAATTGTTGGTGCTCCCATGAGAGTAATAAGATTTGCGGTGTTGAAACAGATAACCTGGGCATAAAGCATCGAAAATGTTTTCGGTTTTAAGCGTATCGTATACAAATGTTTTGTTTTGGAACGCGATATGTTTAAATTATAGTAGCATCCGTGTGCACTGTGTCAGATCAAATTGGGATACCAGGCATTAGGCCGCACTCTGCAACACGGATCAAAGCTAAGATTTTGTATTAATGGTATTACAATTGCGTTTGGTTGTTGTTCGCCTCGTTCGCGACCGTTGTTACCTTCTTTCAATGTTTGTATCACACGGTTGGTCCATCATTCAGATTGTTCTGATTCTGCCCCTTAGTCGTGTGAACTATAACAGAATACAGGCAAAGGTGTGCTTCGATTTGCGGCAGAAAATCAAACTCAAGCTATATGGTAACGTTTAGGGAATGTGCCCTATGGAGGCGAAACAAATATCACTCTCCACCCACCTCTTCCTGGAGTCACTACAGTATAGAATAGGGCCCAAAAACAGTATTATAAGCATATTCCTAAGCCTAAGTGTAATACTGAGCTTATACCTAAGTCTAAGCAGAAAACTAATCTACAGCTTAAGCTTACTCTATTGCAATCCCACAGCGGTCTTCACTTGATCTTGACATGGTCGTAACCTTGGGACCAGGTGTAATGCGCTAATTTCAAAAGTCATCGCATCCCGTGGCTTTGTTATGGAACGGGATCTACTAATTCTATGCCTGACGAACAAATATTTAATTTGGTCTATTTTCGTAATTAAGATTTTCGTGTATTTTCACCAGATCCAATAACTGTCAATCGACTGTAATCCTTCAATCCTTCATTGTTTTGTCAAATAATGTTTTGATGGAATCGTCGAGTTTAAATAGTTGATTACTGCTGGTAGCTAAAACTAAACTCAAAAGAACTATTTCGGAATAAAATAGATTTCCTTTATATCTTTGACAAGGAACGCTAAATGTTTTAGACTTTGTAAGCGAAACGAGATTATATGTTGAAAATCATTCGGGCAAATTTGGATGCAAAATATTCTTAAATTTTGTCAGAAGCCCCTTTTGGGGGGTGTGATGGGTCCCCATTGACGAGTATGGGGCTCTACGTACGGCATCGATCATCTATCTGTAAAAATGAAATTGCGGACATGCACACTGTAAATTTTAGTGAGTTGATTTAAATTCAAAATGAGTTGAATCACTCAGTTTAGTGTTAGGACTATCAGAAGTCAGAATTTTCAGGGGATTCCATTCAATATGAGTTAATTAATCAACCCCCCCCAAAGAGTCAACTCAACTCAGAATGAGAATAACCTCAAATGAGAGTGAGTTAGTGTTTACTGATATTAATTCAGAAATAACCAACTAGCGAATTGAATTAATTGATTACACTCTCATTCGAATTTACAGTGTGTTAACCGAATTTTGCTCTGAATCTTTGAAATTAAAAACTTAAAACTTTCCTACTTGTTATCAAATTTTAGCATCGAGTTGTGGTGAAAATATATCTCAGCACGACATAAAATGCAACAAAATATTAATGTCTTGGTTCACAGCTGGGAATGGTCTAAACCAGCCAGAACTGGTCACTGTGATGATGCGCTTGAAAATAGGTTAAGCATACATGTTGTTTACGAATTCAAAAGTAACAGTTAGTAAACACACCGCTACTTGGTTCTTTGACGGTAGTTGTATATTTCCTCGAATGGACCATAAGTTTCTCTTCAACTCATAAAGTCGGACTTACTAAAATAGGCCGAGGTTTAAGCGTAAGCTTAGGAAAACAAACATTGGTTGGGTTTTTTGAAAGCCTACTTAAATGCGACTTGATACTTAATATATGCTAATGCAGGGTCCACAATAAGGAGCGACACGGCGGTGGAATTACGCAATTCAGTTTGAAAATAAGATTTTAAGCAATATTCAATTGCGGGAATTACTCATAAAGCTCGGACTTACATAATAATCAGTTTGCCAACTGACGTTAAATTAATACAAGTATTAAAAACGACTTAAGAAAAAACGTAAGAAAAAACATTACCAATTTCGATGTTTAAAACAATCATTATTAGATGTTTTAGCCTGGTTAACTGATAAGACTAATTAAATGCGACTTTAAACCCACCATGATACTTAATATATGCCAATGCAGGGTTTAAGTAAGATTTCAGAAACACAGCCAGTAGTGCACAGGGGTAACAGTAGCATTTTTTCAAATTAGCATTAGGGGGTGCGGGGGAATTAAAAAGCAAAAATTAAGATTGGTATACACATATATCTTTTCAGTTATGCTATCGTACTTTAGGCAATTAATTTAATTCACCAGAGACAAAAGGAATTGTACAAGCTTTGATAATTGTAAATTATCGTTTGAGTTCATTGTGAACCAGCTGCAGTGGTAAAATATAGTTCACTCTACGACGTAGGATATTTTTTTGCTGCTGGGTATAATTATGAAACTCACTATTAATAGGCAATTATGAGAACGAAAGACAAACGTAATAGACGAATACCGAAAAGTCGAAGCGGTAAAAAGATGTAAGTAAACCATAGTAAGCTTTGAAAGGTGTAACAGTAGTATAAAGCATCTACTTAAGCCTAAGCCTAAGCCTCATCGTAAGGATGACACGACAGCCAAGAGCAAAGTGTAAAAGCGTCAGCGTAGAGGAGATAACTCTGCAACCAAGCTTAGGCTGAAGCAATAAAAAATTGTCTATAGCTTAAGCTTAATTGAAGACTCGTGGAAACGCTGTACGCTTTTTAATGTAACAAGGACCGTAAATGAGGTACTTATTTGCTGTCCCTCGCTGATGTTGCAGTCTGGGGGTGGGTGATATCGCCACCCATGGCGCCGTATGGGGCACACCGTTGACTGCGTAAACCAGTTAATATTTTGTAACAACGCAATCATCAAGGAGGGTCATCAACCTCGCGAGCGAAGCGAACGAAAAAGTCAAACTCAATTTGGCATTAAATCTTAATACAAAATGTTGGTGTTTAAATGATTGTAAGAATGCCACGTCGACCCCCCCCCCCAGGGTCTTGTTTGCTATGTTCTCGTTTCGGTCATTTCGTTATTCAGATCAATCGCTGCGGACGCTTCAAAATTTCGATACAGTTCTATCCGAGAGATTTGGTGGGATTTTTGGTATGTTTGTGTATCGTTTAATGTCGGGCCCGGAGCCAGTGGGGGGGAACAGGCGGGCTCAGCACCCTCTGAAAATTTTGGCACCCATAGAAAATTGTTAATCTTGCTTGTAAGTTAGCGAAAGCCCTTGTATGCCCCGCCTGAAACATTTTTACCTCCCTAGCAAAGTGAGCTGGCTACGGGACAGTGTAAAGTTTCACACATACTGGTTTATTAACCAGTGCCACAGGGAACGTTTTGTAGCAACGAAATATATTTTTGAATCTCAGACCTCAGACGGGCGGATCTACGGATTTAAAAACAAAGAATTCAAATTATTTCGTACAACTGCGTCTATTTTGAATTAGAAATATTGGGATCAAAGATTCGAAATCCACGCTGAAAAAACGGGGGCTCGATGAGACCGACCCCTCATCGCTGGATCTGACATTAAACCTTTAATTTATTGTTTTAACGCACTCATACTGGAATCGATGCATTAGCTTAAAGGTTGAATTTGGGTCTATAGCCAGCTGAACTTAAATACACTGCAAAAAATGGTGAGTCAAATTGAGTCGTTCCGAAATGAGCATTTCCAGACTACGCAAACGTGAGTCGAATTTGACACCGCTGATCGAACATTTTAGAAGGATTAAACGAATTATTTGTTAGGAAGATTTACCTTGCATCCTGTGGAAACCCACTTGAATTGTTCTACAGGGGCGTCCTGCAGAAAGATATACATATTTGGAGAGCACCGAATAATTTTGGGGGTTCCCTACAATCACAATGCAAGATTGTTTACTTTTAGACCGAAACTATTGAAGGACACCAGCCAAATTAAGGGGAGGGGGCACGGTACCGCCCAAAGCCACCCTGTCGGGACGCCCTTGTCCTTCGACCCCCACCATTCCTGGTTGCGAGACTGGCAGTGTTTTATGTTTAGCGGTAAAACGTCAAGTCATGGTGTGCCTTGGATTCACGCTTCGCGATCGAACATGGGTGCGTGTTTTTGGACATTTCTCACGATTACAACTGGAATTGTGACCGTTTTGAATGGATATTTATTAATTCACAAATTTGTTCAATTTCACAAAGTTGCTCAAATGCAAGTAAGATTATATTCTCAGCGTTCGAGTTGAAAATGAAAATAAATTGGCATAAACGAGCCTGCAAATAAGGCGGGGGCGGGGGCGAGAAAGGCGCCATCCCCTGCGAACGTCATCGAACCCGCTGGCTGAAATGTTTTTCAACTGCAGCGAAAGAATTCTGTGGTGTGAAAATTTTACTTGGCTCTTGAGGAAATCTCGATGCGGTTGTCTAATGAGAATTCTTCTGGGGGGTGATTATGAATTAAGTTTTTGGAGTTGAAAATGTACTAAATTTGTCACGGTCGTAGATTGGATTTGGTTGTGGGTCCAGTGGGAGTAGCGATGATAATTTTATATCGTTTGTAAACCAGTGGTTGAAATTAGCAAAAATTGAGCTTTGTGCTAACATTTTGGGGCGGGGAGGGGCGGGAAGTAACGGATTGGAATCGGGGTCCCTGTAGCAGGATTATTAATTGTTGTCATTCCATGTCGTCCACAAGTCTCTGTCATAACACGGATAATGCTATCACTTCTACGCCTAGGTTTAGGGTGGTATTAATCGAACCATTAAGGATTCTTTGTACCGGACGTGATATTCTATACAAGCTATTTTGGTATTGGGGGAATGCTGCTGTGAATATAAGGTAACATTATATATTACCCAATGAATCAAATTCTGTATTGAACTTAATTTGGTCTTGGAAGCATTTACGCAATCTAATTAGAGTAATTGTCGGTTATGGACTAATTAGTAATTTTGGACTCTATCCAAAACAAACTCTAATTATGTAAATACACTCATATTGATCCAGTCTCAAAATAGGGACGCACAACGTTTTTTTCGCTGTTTTATTCGGGTCATTACAGTAAACATTGAGCATATTGTTGATTAAATTCTGACAAAATTCAATTTTAAAATTTTGAATTTTATAATTTTAGATAATGTTCGGATCAGTTCCGTTTCCAGGTAAGTCATTTTAATTAGCTGTAAAATATAAAAACGTTATATACACTGCAAAAAATGGTGAGTCAAATTGACTCTCTCCGAAATAGGCTCTACGGGACTACACAAACTGAGTCAAATTCGACTCCACCAGAGTTAATTTCGACTCACTGAGTCGCATGTTTGACTGTGGCGGAGTCGAATTTGACTCAGTTTGTGTAGAACTGTAGAGCCTATTTCAGAGGGAGTCAATTTGACTCACCGTTTCTTGCAGTGTATATTGCTTCTGTGTTTTGAGCAATCTAGAGCGAGCGGTCAGATATTTGGCGATTTATTGAAAACTGCAACCGAATAGTGAATTTTTACCGTCAATTTGACTTTTGCTCGCTTGTATTAATGCAGGAGTGACAATAATTCACGTGCAGCGGTGATTGAAACTGCAATTTCATTCTTGACTACGCATTAATTTTAAAATTGAATTTTTTTTCAATTTGAAAACTTTCTAAAATGATGTAAATTCTATGCAGTTTGGAATTGCAAAATGTGTTAATTTTTCAATTTTGAATATTTTGTTTTTCATATAATTTCATTCGAGTCTACGTTGATAAAATACTGTCAATCACAAGCGATTGAGAAGGTGCGCAAGTTAATTCTTTGCAATGATGGTGCCTTTTACGGCCGTCCTGCATGTGAATTATTGTTGTTCCTGCCAGGGATCGACCGGATATCTTGTTCCGGTTTAATATCCGGCAAAATCCGGCATCCGTATCCGGTTCCGGTAACCGATATAAATCTTATGGATACCGGATATTTGTGGTTGTGGTTCCAAATGTCACAAAACTGTTTTTTGCACCTCGAAATACTTGACATTTTGAAGCGACTGCAATTCCGAGCAATTCTTGAATGGACACTGACATGAAATCAAAAATCCAAACCAAAATATTAATCTTAAATCCATAAATACAAATTTTTGCACGACTCAAATACGTCCAACAGTGTGCCAATTTAGATCCTATATCCGGTTAATATCCGGCTCTGGTTCCGGTACAAAATTCACTATCCGGCTTCGGTGTCGGTATCCGGTAAAATTAATATCCGGTCGATCCTTGGTTCCTGCATAAGGCTTGGCTTTTAATTTGTTTATAAGCTTATGGTTTAACTTTTTATTGCAATTGGAGCAAATTTATTGCATGGTCGTGAAGTTATTTGACAACATACATTTAGTGGTTCTTGTACACTCGGGCAAGCTTAAGGTTCAGACCAGTCTCAGCCTTAGCAAAAGGTTTACATACGTCTAAGCCAAACGCTTAACCTTTAATGTGGAGTTTACGCGAACCCAATTTAGTGTAAGTATACAAGGTCCCCTCATATTCTCAAATCCGTATAGCACCTATCATCAGTAAGCGATAGGTTTTCAAACTAACGAATCAAATTTCACGAACTCTTGCAGTAGCAGATTTCAAAATTGCACAAAAGCTGATCAAATCAAGTTTTAAAAATATTATCATATTCAAAGAACGTCAGTCGTTCACTTGAACGATGCAAAATCTGTTGCTAAACTGGTGATAGGTGCTACACACATGAAAATACGCACATGAATTAAAATTTTTGTTAAGTCGGCCCATGTAGGACTAAAAAATAGTAAACTTAAAGGTTTAGACTATTTTTTGGCTTGGCTTGGCTTAGGCTTAGGAATATGCTCGTTCTTACGCTTAGGCTTAGGCTTAGGCTTAGGAATATGCTCGTTCTTACGCTTAGGCTTAGGCTTAGGCTTAGAAACATGCTTATAATACTGTTCCGCCCCTGTTCTTTGCATTTGCCGACAATTCGCAGGATGGTAACCAATTAAATTTGAGTTTAAACGTTTTTTGGTGGGAAGAAACTTAAACTTCGCTAGTCCCCGTTGACTTTGCGCCTTTCAACGAAACTATTCGCATCGATGTTAAGTGTTGTGTTTCAGCCGTAACAATTTGCAACTTGAATCCGTATAAGAACAGTTTACTTCCGCAAGAAATGCGTCGCTGGGTAAGAAACTTTTACTCTGATACGTCGAATACCAACGATTATTGCATGGTTTTTGGGCTCAATAATGTCCTTTAAACCAGGGCCGGAGGAGCCACCCCCCATACCCTAAAATCCATCTGGCTTCTCGGTCGCTTCGCTCGCGAGTTCGGGGCCCCCACAGTTTGGAATTTTGGGGGGAGCATCCCACTTCTGCTTGCTCTGGCACAGTTTTAAACGGTGCCCTTGAGCACAATTCTCGCCGCCTCATTCTATGTCTTAAACATTTTCAAGAACGCAGTAGGCAACGATGTTTCAAGTGCTCAATTCTCGCCGAGCATCGCTCGGCGAAGAATTCAACGCTTGGAGCATCGTTGCGTACTTTACTGCTGCTTATTCTCAGCGACCTACAGGATATAACCCTAAAACGCACGCGGGGTTGTACATATTTTACAAAAGTTGATACAGAACAAGCAATGACGGTAAACTTACTTTAACTCATCTGAGTTAAAGCTTAAGCTTTGAAGGCGAAAGTGTACAATTGAACATATTTTTTGCAAAATTTTCTGGTTTGATCACTGGATACAATGATAGATTTGGCTTCATATCAAGCATTAATAATTGTTCTTTATATACGAAAATAATTTATATTAATTAGCCGTCATTGCTCAATGCGCAAAAGTAAGCGAAGCCACAACACTCTGTGTGCACATTTTTTGCCACACAACAATCACGTTTGTGTTATGAAAAAATATTATAAACAAAGTAATACTGGACAGTTGCCAAAAATACGTATGCGGGGCGTTCACGCTTTAATAAAATGATGTGTTTGCTTTCAGCTTGACATATATCGTATAGTGAGAAAAGAACGTCAGAAAGAAAAAGAAACACAAAGCAGTAAACGAAAACAACACATGCGACAACAAATGCACGCACGAACAGCAAGAGATCTTCGTGTGAAAAGCATCAATCAATTACCTCAAATGCTCACAGCATTTCGTAGTGTGGCGAAACGAAGCGTTGAAGGTACTTGATTTGGAGGAACGGTGACTCCTTTCACCCAGTCTAGACGGGCCCGCAGCCAAGGAGGCGGGCAGGGGGGCTCAGTCTCACCCTGGAAACAGTTTGGCCCAAACTGGAAAATTTTTAACCTTGCTTGTAAGTCATTGAAAACCCTTGTATGCATCTTCTAAAATTTTTCCGCTCCCGTAGCAAGGTGGTCCGACTACGGGCCTGGGCTGGTAAAATTTCCATGCAGGAACGGCTCTGAAGCAGTGTTCAGTGTACTGAAGCGAAAAAATAAGCTTCAGTGTCCATTACGCTACCCTCTCAAAAGTCACCTGGTGTACGCATGAATATTGTGGTACTTGCATCACGGATATATAGCTATGTAAATTTTTGGATCGGTTTTTGAGGATTCGCTGAAATTAGCTTATAAAAATATCTAATCTCCGGCAAAATATTGGGAAGCATACAGGTTCCTTGTGTTTTTCCGTCTTCATACCTTCATTATTTTTAGAAATCCGCTTATTCTGACCAACGGTCACCTTGCTATGGTTCGACAGGTGAAATTGACCAACCGCAAAGAGTCTTTCGTATTGAAAAATGCTGAAAAACAAATAGCTAACATCAGAAATTAGCTTTCCATCTTGTTTTACGGAATATCAAACCTAAACCTTTTCATGTATTGTAGATATACGTGTTTACTTCAAGAATTTTGTGGGCCATATTCTTAAATGTGTGTAGCACCTATCACAAGTTAGTGATTTGTCTTGTAACTTTCGAACCAGTGAGAATACTTAGGCTGAAAATTTAGCACATTTTTTGGCATTTGACTTTACTTCTCAACCAATTTTGAGATCAGCAATTGCAATTGTTAATGAGTTTGAAAACCTATTACTAACTGATGATAGTTGCAATACGCATTTGAGAATATTGGCCCTTAATGAAACTTGACGACATTATTAACTTTAGATGACAGCGTATTATATTCAATCCAAAAAGATATATTCAACGAAACATTGCAAGTATATCGTATGTGGCAACGAGGACTACCGTTTAAATACGAACCAGTGTTGACATACTGTAGCTGTCATGATCCAAGGTGAGCCAGTTAAAACATTCCTACATATTCGATATCCGTATTATATACAAGGTAGTAGCCAGAGATCTAAAAGGGTCATAGGAGCCACGGCCCATGCATAGAACAGGGCTGGAACAGTAGTATAAGCATATTCCTTAGCCTAAGCCTAAGCCTAAGCAAAAAATTAGTCTAAAGCTTAAACTGACTGTATTACAGCCCGTTCGGAAAATGATCCGGCCCTGTTCTATACATGGGGCGGAGCCACGGTCCCTGATCAGAATTAGCATACGGTAAGAAGGATGTCCAATAAGTTGTTCTGCAGATCCTGAATCCCAATCAATATCCGTCGGCGAGCCACTGGTACTAAAGCGATTTGAAGTGATTGAACATACAACGTAGTTTTTGGGATACACTTAACCCAAGAACCGAATATGCAAAATTTAGGCATTACATACGTGACCAACAATTTGGGCAAAAATATACAGAAATCGTTTAGCGTTGTAATTAACTTTGTCCATGCTACTTTTAAGGCCGTCCCGGTTTCTGGAGGGTCTGTAAGAGAGTAGGTTTACAATTCTAGACTACATTTTTTACTTACGTTTAGTATTAGGCTTAGGCTTAGGGATACGCTTTTGCAATCTTTATTACGCTTAGGCTTTTGGATACGCTTAATCTGCTGTTACGGCCCTAAAAGTAACATTGGCCATTAACTTTGTGTGATACGCGTCAAATTGTAAACAATACACGTGTGCTTGTGATGATCAGTTCAAATATCTAAAACAATTTTCATGGGCGCAGTGCCAGGATATTGGGTAGAAATATTCAAATGAACTCGAGCGATGTAAATTTCAAATTTTTAAAATTTTGCTCAATACATCGAGTTAAATTTTAAATTTCAATTTAGGAAATTGGGAAACGAAACGAAGTTTCAACTCAACTTTATGAAACCATATATAAGATTGTGTGACGATTACAGAAGGGTGTAGTAACCTAAGCTAAACACCGCTGATTACTAACAATAGTTCATATACACAAGAGTATACAACTGGATACATTCTGTTACAAAAAATGTACTTTGCTCATAAACTCGAGCGGTGACGGTAAAACGCCTCACAGCCGAGAGTTCAAGGCATAAACCGCAGTTTGAAATTAAATTTCAAATGAAATAGAAAATATTCCAGTTATCATACACCTGTTGACGTGTAAATATTTCTTATTACACGAACATTTTGGAAATTATTGTTTGATCGAAAATTAAAATTACTGTTGGTGTTTAGGAAACACGTATACGTTAGGCTAAACCTTAAATCTATAATTAACCACTTCTCACATTGAGTTGCCTATAGGCAACTCAGCGCAGTGTATATACGTTAAATAATGTATATCGTACCGTGTTTAACAATTGCAACACGTATACATACTACTAAATCACCACAAGACGTGATAGCCCCCTCGGGCTCGAGCGTCAAGCTCCTATAGCTGAGTGGTGATGGTATACGCCTCCCACTCCAGTCACTGGAGTTCGAATCCTAGCATAAAAGTAGGTCTCTGGGGAAATAGAAAATATTCATGTGAGAAAGGGTTAAGTGAAATATATATATAATAGAAATATTTAGTTTTTATCAACATTTTGACATGTATTTATACTCAATAATTACAGTAGTGATTGCGCTGCGGTGTCGAACTACGTTGACGGCGGAACCGATCATTGTTTTTGTTTTGAAGAAATTCACACTCAAACACCTTGGCCATGCTTCCACAAATCAATGTGGGGTCTGAGCAAATGTATCCAATGCAGTGTTACTGGTCAGTTCTATGAGGTTCCGTCAGGGGTCCAGCCAGCCATTCACAGTTTGGAACGGTATAATAAACGCTTACTTGTAATGATATTGGTAGTAATTAAGGCATGTAGCATGCTAACCTTCCTATGGGGGGCTAAAAATTTATAGGAAGGGTGTGGAAATATAAAATGGTTGATTCAACTGAAAAAGGGTTCGACAAATAGAAAGTGAGAATCAACCATTTTATATTTCCACAAAGGACGTTCAAGAGTTTCAGTGACTTACAAGGAAGGTTGAAAATTTTCGCGCCAAATCAGTTATTTGACAATAACTTAATAACTTGTTAACCGATTGTCTGATTATAAACAATTTAACACCGTTGGACTCAGCTCTGCAAGCTGCATCGAATGATAAATAATTTGTCAAACTTTTTGACAAAATTGTTTTTTTGGTCCCAAGGGGGGAGGGGGATCTTGGGACCTTAAAAAATCGAATTTTTCAAAAATACAAATTTGGCCATAAAATGACCACACAGGAGGCCATGAGAAGCTCAAATATACAAAAATTTTCAAAATCCGATCACTTTTGGGCAAACGCGGTCTGGGGGGTGGGAGATAACCGAAAAGATCCGCAATTTGTTTGACAGAACTCAACATTTTATATTCAAGCGTATTATTCTAAACCATGCAATGAACTTTTGACCAAATTTAACTCATAGGTCAATTAATGTTAAAATAATCGGTTTCAGGTCGCTGCAGTTTACCGCCGGAAGATATTGTCGTCTTTAACGACATCCCGTTTGTGCCTTGTTTGTGTCAGCTTGTTTCGCGTTATTGTGTCGTTCAACCACGTGAAATTCGTGTTTACGGCAACGCGCTTGAAGAGTTTCCAAATCCAAAGCCAACTACGCCAAGTCCAGTGGCGATCAGAAAACTTGGCTTTAAAGTAAGTGTACTAATATATACATATATACATACATACATATTCTATATACATACATATACTCTCTAAAAGCTTAAAGTAACTTGAGTTAAGCTTGAAGTAATGCAGTAGTATTAAACTATAACTTTCTAGATTAACTTAAGTAACAGGTAAGTTTAAGCGTAGACTCATTTAAAATTTAACATATTTTCAGTTTAAGCTAAACTGAACCAACTTTTAGATGGACGTAATTTCTGGACTGCACTTGTTACTTAAACTAAAAATAAGTTTACTTAAACTAAAATAAGTTTACTTAAACTAAAAATAAGTTTACTTAAACTCGTGTTAAACTTAAAAACTCGTTAGTTTAAGTAAAATTTTAAATTCTAGTTTAGTTAGTCCGTTCAGCCTTTTAAGTTTTAGTAAAAATAATATTCAAGATTAATTAAGCTATAATTGAAGTTTAAGTCTTTAGAGACAACATACATATTATATATAATAGATATAACTTTAAGGTCATTATTAATCCGCAGCGGTTTTGGTTAGCGCCACCCCCAGTACCCTCCAACTGGACGGAACGATCACTCTAAAACTGACCCCTCATAAAAATTCAAAATACGATATTTCACAAGTAAACTTTTAATTTGACCGTTAGTACGAAAAGGATTTCAGTGTTGACCATATTTACATGTGTGTGTAAATCGTGTGAAACCTAATTTTTCAACTTTGATGTCTATTTTGTATTGAAAAACGCACAAATGTTGATCTCTGTTTTAGGGCGTCAAAGGTGAAAGTTCACTGCATACCAAAGCGAAAGAAAACGTCATGATTCAAACCGCAAGTATGGATGTCGAACAACGAATGAAGATATCGTATACTAAAGAAGAATTTATCGAAACTTGCTCGTTTGATGGCGATGAATGTGATTACAAGTGAGTGTTTTTAGCGAAATTTTCGTTCTGTTTGGTTTCTTGGAAATACGCTGCCAGTAGAGCTGCAGGGTCCCCACGAGCGGGCATTGCTTAGCTGTGCCCCCGCCCAAGTAGACTCGATTTAAAAGTAAACAATCTTGAGTTGCAATTGTGGAAGCCTCTAAAATTATCCTGTGCCCCCAGATATATTTTTGCGGAAGCCCCTGCGGTAGGGGCCTAAATAGGATTTTGATAAGGAAGATGGTTAATTTGTGTTTAGATGAAGATATGGAATTGGGTTTTGGGTTACGGTTGAAGACGTTCGTCGATATAGAAAATTATGTCAATTCCTAAAGCATAAATATATTGGCCAATGTTACTCTAAGGGGCGTAATAGTAGATTAAGCGTATTCCTAAGACTAAGCCTAAGCCTAAGCGTTGCAAAAATGTATTCCTAAGCCTAAACCTAAGCCTAAGCGTTGCAAAATTGTGTTCTTAAGCCTAAGCCGAAACCTAAGCTTAGCCTAAGCGAAAAAGTGTAATCTAGAATCTACACCTACCCTTTTATGGACCCATTAGAAACCTAGAAGCCCCTTAAAGCAACATGGGCCAATATTAATATTCATAAAACTAGAAACAGAATTAGTTTCTGAATTCTAATGATTTAATATGTGTTCAGGTGCAATTATAGCATTAATATGGATTAAATAGGCGAATGATTTTAAACGTACGTGGACTGCTTAATAGGGGACTCTTAGCAGTTTTGGGCTCTTGAGTTTTTGTGGACTTTTGTGTCGATTTCACCGTTGCGTCGCTTAATTGAGACGTAAAAAACATTAGCTTTTGTAGACATTTTTCCAATTTTTTGAAATTTTTAGACTTTGGCATAATTTAGACTTAAGATTCAGCTTAGGAATTTTTTCGATTTTGGATTAAGCTAAAGCTTGTGGCGGTAAAATATGCAAGTTTCAAGGGTATATAATATTAGAGATTACATTTAGTGATATTTTAGTTTTAAAATAACATATTTTAAACAATATTCTATATTTCAGCTGTATTGATCAATGATTGTTTGGATTATACAGGCCTGCTAGCCTACTGTCTTTGCTAGGAGCGGTGTAAAATTTTATTCGGCGATTATACAACGGTTTTCGATGAGCATCAAGCGAGGTTGAAATTTTTTCAGGAGGTGCCAAAGTGTTTCGGGACAGTTGGTCCGCCCTCTGTACACAGACCTAAACAGTGCTTTCTTAAGCTGCAGACCCTTTCATCTTATGCTTCACTCACAATTGAGATGTTATCCTTTGTATTTTAGAGATTTTACTCTACACCTTGATCCAGTCTATGGTAACTGTTACGTCTATAACTACGATTTGAGTGTTGAACGCAACAGCACAAGAGCTGGACCGTTATACGGTACAATTGATTTTCGCCAAAATTAGGGTTGCGCTATACTTGACGTCCGTCGCCGTGCGTCACCCGCGCGGCTGCGTTCGTCATCGTCGGTCACCATACGTTATCGTACGTGACTGATTTGCGTACGATACCGCACGGTGATTGACAGCGCCGTACGATGAAGGACGGCGCCGGAGCGTGAAGGACGGCGCCGGACGGTGAAGGACGGCGCCGGACGGTGAAGGACGGCGCCGGACGGTGAAGGACGGTGCCGCTCGGTGATGGACGGCATCATACGGCTGGCGGGCAGGCCGTACGGGTGACGGGCTGCGCCGCACGGCAAAAAAGTATAGCACAACCTTTACATTTGGACGATTTTCAAACGGCAATATGCTATGTATGAAAGATATTCAAGGTTTCCTGTGTAAAGATAGAAATTGGACACGATTTGTGACAAGAAGGACACACCGTTAGACCGCGGGCTGCGGACCCATAATCCATGTGACCCGCGATCTATTATGACTAATTCGCCAGTTTTGCCGACAAGCAATATTTCGAGTTCCGTTCCGTGAGTCGAGTTTAGCTGCTTAGATTTAAGCTTAAGCTTAGAATTATTGTCAGGTTTACGTTTAGGTTTAGCTTTCAGCTCTGTCAGATTCGTCAGGGATAGGAGTGTAACTGTATGTGGGGATATGTAAACAAGTACCATCAAACGTATGTCGTCTGGTGTTGTTTCTGGTTTATAGGTTTGCGAGTTCTTGCGTATTCAAACATTAGCGACTACATTGAAATAACCGAAGCAACTGGTATCCGGTTAAGCATCCACGGGAAAACAGAAGAACCGTTTCCGGACGTATTTGGCTATAGTGCACCGACCGGAACTGTATCATCGTTTGGACTAAAATTGGTACGTTAAACATCCGGCGGCTCGTATCCGGTTCAACTTGCTAGGCTGGCTAAAATGTTTATGTATAACGCATTCAAAGCTATTGCTTGCATTCCAAGCGAAGTTTAAAATTTTCTTGACGAGGGGACAAAGGTTTCATTGGGGAACTGAGCGCCTGCTGTATCCCCTTTAGCTACGACTGTAGTTACGGGAGTGTATATTTGACGTCAAAGGAGAAACTAATGTATAAATTTCAATTTTATTGGCTCGTTCTGCGGTTCTATTGTTAAAACTCTAAATCACGCAATGAAAATGAGACGGCACCGAAGCCAAAATGCGAGGGGGGTATTGGAAAAATTCAACACGTGCGAGTATATTTTGTACCGCGCTACAATTAATAAGTTGCATAATCTCGGCCCGTATTCTCAAATGTATGTAGCATCTATCGCCAGTTGATGATCGATCTTGTAAGTTTCGAATCGGTAAATGCTGGTGAGCAGGGTGCAACCGGAATTCCGGTTCCGGTTCCGGTAAATTGTAATTCCGGTTGCATCCTGGTGGTGAGCACTGAAAATCACCACATTTATCACATTTGACTACTTGCCGTATTTCGATACAAATTTTGAATCCTGGAAGTGCGGCTGTGTGTCGGTTTGAAAATCATTCGCTAACTGATGATAGATGCTATACACATTTGAAAATATGGCCTTGTAACAACGGTACAGTATTGGAAGGTGTTCCTTGGAGTGCCGACCCCCTATACTGTACCGTTTTTACAACCTGTTACCTGAGATTAATTCAATTACTCTGGCTAATACTGTGAATTAATTTTAGAAACAAATTACTCGACTAACAAAACCTTACGGAAATTGCCGTTACGAAAATATTGATGATGTTGATCGGTTTGTGTACAATCGGTCTTATACGGTTGAGGTAAATGTTAGCTCGATGCTCAAAAAGACAGATCCAGACGGCGATGACAGGGGGTGACACTAGGTACCCGCCGTTCTTTGTGGGTCGAAATTTGTGATTAAGTGGTAAAAATCGTATAAAATATACGTCGGGATTTGAGGTCTGCGTTTTCGCCGCAATATATATGGAGTCACTCCGTTTGAAGGATACTGGATCCGGTGAACAGCGTAAAGCATTTAATTGCTGTTTATTTAATTGTCGTGTGTTTTTATGAATTCTTGGGGTTGTGCTATACTTGCTGCGTGCCGCTACGCGCCGGCATGCGGCAGGGTAAAATTGTTTTATAAAAAAATTGCCGCACGTCGCTGCGCGTCGCTGCACACCACCAAATAGATTTTGCTTATATTTTTATTAGCAATGCATATCGACGTGTAGCGGCGTGCGGCAGCGTTTGACACAGTAAAGTATAGCGCAACCACTACACTGCAAAAAATGGTAAGTCAAATTGACTCTTTCCGAAATCGGCGGTTCCGGACTACACAAACTGAGTCCAATTCAACTCTGTCAAAGTCAAATTCGGCTCACTGAGCGACTCATTTAGTCGAATTTGACTCTGGCGGAGTCGAATTTTGACTCAGTTTGTGTAGTCAGGAAAAGCCTATTTCCGAGAGAGTCAATTTTACTCACCATTTTTTTGCAGTATACAGTTGAACAACTGCTTTAAATCAGGTGTTTAAGTAGATTTCGACGTTTGAAATCTGCGAATGAATTTCGCTTTAAGCGTTGGCTTGAAACCCAATTCAAGTTAGCGAAGCTTTAGAACTGCTGACAAATTAAATGTTTCCATTGGAATGGTAATTTGGTTTCAACGAACGCATTCGAATTGAGTTATAACTGGCGGATAGTCGTTTTGGAAAAGGTTCCAGATGCCGTAGAAAGCTTGTGAACGCTAGCCGTGTTTCGCCATTAATATCCATCTTTGATTTATAGTTTGTGAATTTCTGTGAACATTTCACGATTCGAACAGTAAAATTAAGTTTGTCGATGTGAAACACGGATTGAAAAATGTATTATGTGAAGCTGGCTTACAAGTTTAGGCTACAGTACCTACGTAGTGTTACACTATCGTGGGCCCATGTTACTTTAAAGGGCGTTCAGGTTTCTGGTGTGTCTATAAAAGAATAAGTTTAGATTCCTGATTACATTTTTTGCTTAGGCTTAGGCTTAGGAATACGCTTAATCTACTGTTACGCCCCTTAAAGTAACACTGGCCGAGATGTGTATACGAACGACCCATACGGGTTAATGATCACAATGATCAATTTTTGCTGAATTCGATCAATTCAAACTAAACCGATTATTTGTTCAGGGCTGTCATCGGAGTTGCTTTCAACGCGCCTTAGTGGCGAATTGTGGCTGTATGGACCCTCGGTTGCCGGCGTACGGTGTCAACGGAACGATTTGCTCAGATTCATTTGAAAGTATATAAAGCGGCTGTCTCATATATCATGGCATTTGTACACTTTACTCCAATTTTAAATTTTACGACAGCACATACCGTAATTGCTTATTTTAGTAATAGAGAGGGGCGGCGGTTTACTAATTTACGTTGATAATTTTACTGAAACTATATTGCTGAAATAAAAATTCAATCTAATATAAGAAAATTATCGAGTCATAAAAATTATTATTTTGCACCAAACGGCGTATGCAAGGAGAATACAAGAGTATATCTTCGGAACTTTTGGAAAGACTCAAAAAAGCCTTTTGGAGAATAAATGTCAACAAAATTTTCTCGTACGCTTCGCTCGATCTTGGAACTTTTAAGACGTGGCTATCCCTCCTTCCGAAATGAAATCCATCCGATCTCCTGGTTTGGCACAGTTAAATGCACCATGCCATTGGTAGATCAACAGTGAGGTTTCAAACCCTTTTCGGGATGCGGTAAACCCTCATTTTTATCTACTGCCATTAATGTTTTGGCCCATTGAAAGATCACGGGCGGAACGTTTTTGTGTGGGACTGGAAAAGAGTAAGCGTAAGCTTTAGACTATTTTTTTTGCTTGGCTTACGCTTAGGCTTAGGCTTGGACATAGGAATATGCTCATTCTTACGCTTAGGCTTAGGTTTGGACATAGGAATATGCTCATTCTTACGCTTAGGCTTAGGCTTAGGCTTAGGATTAGGAATTTGCTTATAAATACTATTCTGTCGCTGTTATTTACACTGGCGATTGTTTTTAAGGAAGTTGTATGCAAAACTTTGTTCGAGAAATTGGCGATTTTCAACGTGTCGAAAATTGTGTCTGTCTACAACCGTGCGCGTAAGTTTAAGGGTTGCGCTATACTTTATTTTGCCGGACGTCGCTGTGTGTCGCCACACGCCGATGTGCATTGCTATATGCAAAATCTATTTTGTGGCGTCCGGCGGCGCGGCGCCGTCCGGAAGCGCAGTCCTTAACGTATACCGTAGTCAGTAAAAGGTTTAGATGTCTCAAGGCAGTTATAGCGCAAACCTAACCACCATTCAGTTGAAACGCTGTTTTTACTAAGTTTTTCAACTTGTATAAATTGAAGTATTCCTTCAGTAAAAATTCTGTTCGAAGTTCGAACGAATTTGTGAGGTTGTTTCCAGCTGAAGGATATCTTGTGAGTATATACATAGTAGACTACTTGTGTATTTTCTCGTTTAATTGCAATCAAAACTACCCGCTAATAAGTGTAAGCATAATCCTAATCCTAATTTTTAGCATACTGTAGTGACCTGAATAAGAGGAGAGTAATAAGACGGGGTTGTCACTAATAAGAGTCCCTAAGCGGATATAGTGTCTAAACCCTAATCAGAGTCCGTAAATGTCAATTATCCCTAATTGTAGCGTATTAATGATTCCAGGACCAAACAAATTTGAGGTCGACTCTTTTAAGGGTACTTAAGTTTTGAAAAAGAACATTCCTAAGTATAACCTTGTGTTATCGCTCAAGCTTTTCTTACAACACAAATAAACGTTTAATTCAAACGAATACCTATTTGCAATTCCGGATATATCAGTAAGCAAAGGTGGTGGACGGCTGGTTGAAAATAAATAACAGTCCGTAACCGAATAACAAGGGGGTACCCTCTGGAGAGACCAAATAAATATCAGTCCCTCCCACTCTTATTCGGGTCATTACAGTAATGGAACACGAATTGTCGAGTCGACGAAATTTCGGATTACCAGTTGTCTGGTGACGAAATGTCGTGATACCGCCGGATACAGATTTTCATTGTTGAAAATTTAAATTTTTTCATTGGTTCGATTGTAGTAAATGTATTTTAGGCAGTCAATTTATACAGTGACGTATTCAGCGTCTAGCTGGCCGTCTTATAAACATGCGGTGAGTATTGAATAAACTCACTACACTGTAAATTCCAGTGAGCTGATTTTAACTCAGAATGAGTCGAATCCACTCAGAAGCGTGAGCTCTGAGTTAGGTCTTTCAGAACTCAGAAATCTGAATTGATTGAACTCATTTTGAGTTATTTAATCAACTCACACGGAATCAGTCCAGAGTGAATTAATATTTACTGTTATTAACTCAGAAATAACCAGAAAAAACTAATTCTCTCTCTGAGTTGATTAATCAACTCATTGGAATTTACAGTGTACGATACGATATCACAACAGTATTTTGTTCACAATTTTACTCGCTAAATTTTAAACTAAATTCTGTCTAATTAATGTTTGTTTAAGCAGCACATGTATCCGTATTGGTGTAATTTGTAGATTTCCCGACAAATTTGAACTTAAGCTTGATCCTAAGCTGAATCATAAACCTAAAACCTAAGCCTAACTTTGAAGCTAAAATACATATAGACAGCAGTGCAGAAAAAGTGTATGAGAACCCGACAAGTCACTTGATTAATGCTTCAAAGCTGGTAATTGGCCTTAAGCTGTGCCGTGCGCGGCTCCTCCATACCCCCAAATGCGGTTCCCCCCATGTAATTTTAAAATAATTATTGTTTGTATCAAACATTTGCCTGAATAATTATCGTCTGGCTTCTTGTTCGCTTCGCTCGCGAAATTTCTTCAGTATCCTCCTTTAATGTAATTCTTTAGTTGCTCAGAAACATATTTGTTGTATTAATACCTTTTCCCTAAAATAGGCGGAACTAATGCTGAAAATAGGCCTGGTTCCGCGCTCGCTACACTCGAGTGGTTCGTTACAGCACGAACCCAGTGATGGATTCAGAGGGTTGGCCCCGCCGTGCTGACAATTTTGCTATCTAAACGGCTTATCTCAAGGTTACAATGTGTTTTCTAGCAAAACAGGTGAAATACAATGCAAAGCTGCCTCACGAATTTAAAATTTTGTCGCCTTCGGCGCAATTAATAAATGCTAAACATAAAAACAACGGGGCCCATGTTACTTTTAGGGCCGTCCCAATTTGTGCTGGGTCTCTAAAAGAGTAGGCTTACATTCTACACTACATTTTTTGCTTAGACTTAGGTTTAATTTTAGGCTTAGGCTTAGGCTTAGGAATACGCTTTTGCAACGCTTAGACTTAGGCTTAGGAATACGCTTAATCTACTGTTACGGCCCTAAAAGTAACATTGGCCAAAAAATGTTTAAAACCCGCAATATCCTGACCCACTGAAAATTTTGAATTTGCGATAAGCTGTTTTTGTTGGAAAGGGTTAATATATTAATTGTATTTTAGGTTGGCCACTGTGAAGATGATCGTGAATGCATTGAACAATACAGGTAAGCTTATACTTCAATATCCGTTTTCCGTTTCCGTTATTTTTACTATCCGTTTACACTCTGATAGACGCTAAACCTCATGGCCAATGTATAGAACAGAGTCAGAACAGTAGTATAAACATATTCCTAAGGCGTAAGAATGGGCTTATACCCACCCAAGCCTAAGCCTAAGCAAAAATAGTCTAAAGCTTAAGCTTACTGTCGCCACAGAATAACGTTCCGCACCTGATCTTTACATGATCCAATCTCATAATTAATTCATGTACGCATGTTTCAGAGAAAATGCAGTGAAATTAGAAGTTTATTACGAACAAATCAGCTATGAAGTGGTTAAAGAAAAACCAGCATATGCGGTGAGTATCTGATTTACTGAACGCGTCTACGCGTTCGTAGCCAAACATGGCTTCAGTTCCCGGAGAACAGGGCTTCAGTTCCCGGAGAACAGGGCTTCAGTTCCCGGAGAACAGGGCCTCAGTTCCCGGAGAACAGGGCCTCAGTTCCCGGAGAACAGGGCCTCAGTTCCCGGAGAACAGGGCCTCAGTTCCCGGAGAACAGGGCCTCAGTTCCCGGAGAACAGGGCCTCAGTTCCCGGAAAACATGGCCTCAGTTCCCGGAAAACAGGGCTTCAGTTCCCGGAGAACAGGGCTTCAGTTCCCGGAGAACAGGGCTTCAGTTCCCGGAGAACAGGGCCTCAGTTCCCGGAGAACAGGGCCTCAGTTCCCGGAGAACAGGGCCTCAGTTCCCGGAGAACAGGCCCTCAGTTCCCGGAGAACAGAGTCTCAGTTCCCGGAAAACACGGCCTCAGTTCCCGGAAAACAGGGCTTCAGTTCCCGGAAAACAGGGCTTCAGTTCCCGGAGAACAGGGCTTCAGTTCCCGGAGAACAGGGCTTCAGTTCCCGGAGAACAGGGCTTCAGTTCCCGGAGAACAGGGCTTCAGTTCCCGGAGAACAGGGCCTCAGTTCCCGGAAAACAGGGCTTCAGTTCCCGGAAAACAGGGCTTCAGTTCCCGGAGAACAGGGCTTCAGTTCCCGGAGAACAGGGCCTCAGTTCCCGGAGCGGGCTTCGTTCCGGGCGGGCCTCAGTTCCCGAAACAGGGCCTCGTTCCCGGAGAACAGGGCTTCATTCCCAAACCCCTCCCAAACCCTCCCAACCCCCCACCCCATTACCGGAATAACGTTACTCTCTAACCCGGAAAAAAGTTTTGGTTCCGTTTTGTACATTATGCAAAATCATATGGTATGAGCGCTTCGGTAAATGAAATGTGTTTGGCATTTATATGCATGATATATCTTGCAGCTTTTGCTAGAATTTCTATTTATTCTTTAACGCTAAAACGACAACCTAAAAATGTGAAGCCTAAATCTCAGTGTGTACAAATTTGTTAAGGCTATTTTCCCTATAGAGGGCCGCAGGTTTTAATAACGATGGCAAGTTGTATAAGTAGAAGAGTTCAGTATAAACGTCGATCGGAACAAAGAATATAATGTTAAGCCTAAGCCATAAACTGATAGTTTGAGCGAATAACATTCGTTGTTGTTTTGATCCGGGTAATTTTGTCGCCGAACTGATGAATGTTAAATTTTAAGCTTGTTGATCTACTCGCTGATATGGGCGGACAAATTGGTAAGTATATATGGCGTTGGTTTCTAAGCTATTTCAATTGCTGGAATGGAGCCAGGCCAGGATTGTGGCCCGTGTTATCAATATATAAGACCGGCCCACTAAGCCTAAGCGTATGTTTAATTACAAGTGTAATCTTAAATATTTGTCGTGCGGCGCCGTTCGGTGCCGTTCGTCGCCGTCCGTCACCATACGGTGCCGTCCGCACGTCAAACGTACGGCGCCGCACGACAAAGTGCGGCGACACATGTCGCCGTGCGGTAAACGTACACAAATTTCTAACGTATGATACCGTATGGTAACGGACGGTGACGTACGGCACTGGACGGTGATGGACGGCGACGGACGGCTCTGGACGGCGATAGGCGGCGACGGACGGCAAGTATGCAACTCTAAAGCTTCGAGTTTGTAAAGCTTGTAGTTTCTAAGAAGTAATGCATTTCTGGAGGGGGGTGGCGCAATATTTTTATATACGGGCTGGGTTTCGCTTAGCTAACCTCAACCTACAAGCCCGTATATACGTTCCTTTAATGAAATTAATATTTCAATACGTGTTCAATTGCTTGTAACAAATCAAGTGATGTTTATGATTGCGGTGCCAATAGATTTAACTATAACTGAATAACGAAACGTTCAGTTCAAGTTGAATAAAACCGTTTGAAATTACAGACATTTGGGCTGGTATTCTAAGAGCAGATAAGCATTTAATCGCGTGTTAAATTCATTAATTTAAAATAGATTTTTAAATTTGGTTCTGAAAATGTGGTCATAAAAGAGTTATTCATCACATTTACCTGATTGTGGTAAACACAAGCTTAATTTACAGGCCTCTGGCTGGGTCTATCGGTCATCACCGTTTTCGAATGGTTCGTTTTGGTCGGCAATTTAATTTTATTCGGATGCTATGGTTCAAATCAATCAGCTTTACCTCAAACTGAAACGTGACATATTCGTCGACTATACTCGGTATAAGTACTGTACCTTATTATTACTCCAAGTGTTTGCTTCAAAATTGCGTCCCGTGATAAAATCTCCATACGCGATATATTTTGGGATACTCAATATAATGGCGCAAATTGATGTGGAATTCCTGGTTTGTGTGTACCGGATACCACAAGGCTGCGCCGGCGGTCACAAATCAAACAGGCGACCTGCTGAAATGAAGTTAATAACGAATAAATATGACATATTTATGGCTCGTTTCGTGTATTATCGCCCCAATGCAAGACTAATACCTGTTGCTATTCTGCATGCTTAATAACGAACGAATGATTATGAAGAAACTGTTCAAAATTGGTCTGCAGGCAATATTTTGCCAAACGTCTGATATGTGGTAGTGCAACTTTGCTACAAGGCGTCATTTGTTACATCTAAAGAGTGTGAGCCATTGTAAAGAACAGGGGCAGAACAGTATTATAAGCTTATTCTAAGCCTAAGTCTAAGCCTAAGCCTAAACATGAGTTTATACCTAAAGCCTAAGCCAAGCAAAAAATAGTCTAAAGCTTCAGCTTTATTCTTTTCTAGTCCCACAGAAAAACGTTCCGCCCCTGATCTTTACATGGACCAGAATGCGATAGGAGAGCAATTATCTGTAACATTTAAATTTGTAATGCCTTTGTGTCGATGTAAATATTGTTTACAGGATTTAGTAGCACTATATCAACTCCAGTAACAACATTTACCGAATTTAAGTAATAGAACTATCCTATACTGCCGGCGCTCGCTGGTACACTGCAAAAAATGGCGAGTCCAATTGACTCTCTGAATTACGCTTTTAGGGACTACACAAATTGAGTCAAAATTCGAGTCCGCCAGAGTCAAATTCAATTCACTGAGTCGCACGTTTGACTCTGGTGGAGTCGATTTTGACTCAGTTTGTGTAGTCCCGACTATTTCAGAGAGAGTCAATTTGACTCACAGTTTTTTGCAGTGTAATTGGCAGTTTCTGTATGGTTTCCCCTCGTTTTCGCACTCAAGCACGATTGACTTTTATATCTCACAGTACAGTGGACTGCGTTACAGGCTTTAACTGTTGTATATGGTATATACTCTATATGTGAAAATGGACTATTGTAGATATAACTGGGAAGGTTAAAGTATTAATGAATATTGGGACATAAATTCATTGCAATTCAAATTGAACCCAGCTATGGGTCTTTATGATTGATCATAGTATATATATTTATCCTTTTCTTGCATTAACGTTTTCAGTAAATTGTGCGAAATTATAGACGTCTTGGCCAATGGTACCCTAAAGGCCGTTCCATTTTCCCGGGACAGAAACGTACCAGGAGTACTCGTCCCATTTTCCCGGGACAGCAACGTACCAGGAGTACTCGTCCCATTTTCCCGGGACAGCAATGTACCAGGGGAGATGGGACAGTTGGGACAGTTTGGACAGATGGGACAGTTTGGACAGTTGGGACAGTTGGAACAGATGGGGCAGTTGGGACAGATGGGATAGTTGGGACAGATGGGACAGTATATATATATATATATGTACATATAATATATATCCTACGTAAATATATCTGCCTGTGCATATATAAACAGGAGCGCATAAGTGTGCACACCGGGTATATTTCTGTCCCGGGAAATTGGGACGGCCTTTATAGTAACATGGGCCGACGTCTTGAAGCCAGCATTGGCGACATCAAAAAACGCAGATCGGTCAGATCCACCTCTCAGTAGTCTGCTCATGGTGAGAAGTCGTTTATGGCCAAGCAGGCAGGGATGAGAGATCGGTCTCGGCAAGTCTCCGTGTTTGGAATGTCTCGGTGTCTGTTTTTTTGAGTCTCGGTGATTTGTAGCCGAGATCACAAGTCGACGATTCAGCAAATGTATCGCTGTATCGTTGAGTAAGTGATGCATGATGAATAAAATTTCGCTATGCATAGCTACGCAATAATTATGAGCAGATATTCCGAAAAAAACATAGAAAACTATAAAATACAAAAAAATATGAAAAACCAGAGTGTAAAAACGGGTGTTCGTTTCTGTTATAGAAATAACTCGCTTTTTTCGTTACATATATGTATGCAAATGTTCGAAATGAATTAAAAATACGAAATTCGTTTAAAATTTTAAAATTTTTGATGCATTCGCTATTTGTTTTTAAAATTTGTGAAACCCAGTGAATATTTACCCGCCTCTATTGTGTTGGCAGAAAAAAAAACATTTTTGCAACTTTTATACCTTTACGTTTTCGGTTTCCGTTATTTTTATATGCTAATTTATTCGTAAAATTTTAATTTGTTTCGTTAATGATCAAACTTACCGAGACCGATAATTTTTCATGGTCGGTCTCGATTTCGGTTTTTACCAAGACCTCGCATCCCAAGCCGAGTTCAGGAATATCGACAAAAGTGGAATGCATCTATAATTCTATAGGTATTGGACACAGATAGTGACATAATGCAGGAAATTTTAGAATTTTATTGGTACCAAAAACCGGACTTCATACCTTTTACTGGGCCAATGTTACTTTTACACTGCAAAAAATGGTGAGTCAAATTGACTCTCTCCGAAGAGAGAGAGAAGGTTTACTTACATAAACACTACCAAGTGTTGCTCAAACACCTAGTTTATAACATCGGTTTATAACACAGTTTATAGCATACATAAGTTAAACTTTGAAAGTTAACACAAGAACACTATATATATATCGTTGCAAATAATTGCGTCTATTTCCTTTAAATGTTTTTTAATCTGAAACCTAATGGCTTTCTTGACAGCTCAGTGATCGCTTCGAAGTATTTTTGAAAAAGTGAAGTTCTTAATCTTACTTTCAACCTGCACAAAGAATGAAAAACGTTTGATTTAAAAATAACCTTCGGCGATTCAATTTCATTTCCAAAGTTGAGCAAGCATCGCGCTCTCCAAATGGCAAACAGAGCCTGTTGCACCACCCAGTTGAAACAAACCTGTCTGTAAGGACATCCCAGTTGTTTCCAACAATTATATCAGTAAAATCGAAATACGTTGTCCTCGTTATATTCAAGAAAAATGGGGTCAGTTCTAAGAAAAAAATTATATGCACGCGGGCAATGTATAAATACACGGGGGTTGTCTTCAACATTTTGAACATTTAACTGTTCGCAATACAAACATAAATTGGTGCGGTCTGTAAAATGCGCAAGTCTATTGTTAGTCAATAGACACCTATGTCTTAGTTTAAAGACAATGTCTCACATCTTGCCATCAACGCATTTGGCTTTAACCCATTCCCATGATTTTCTAATATAGTTAATATCAACACCCAAATAATCTGCCCAAAAAAGATCCCGGGAAATCATATCACTTTTATATTGGTGAGAGATCCATAAATCATAAACATATTTAGCCTTTACATTTTTAAGAACAAGTATATTTCCAAATATCAAACAAAATTCGCCATCTCGTCGGAAACCTGACTCCAGCACAGCTAACCGTATCTCTATAAACGATGGGGATATTCTTTGCCATTGTCTCTCGCCGTGACAAACGTTCTACTTGCAGATAAAAATGCGCAAAACATCTCCAACTAAGTATTTCTTTAAAATTCAAGAAACGGATATAAAGCATTAACCTATTTACCTTGATCCGTATGCTCACATTGGGTAACCGACCCCTCCTTTTTGCATTCAAATACAAACATTTTTGTTTAATCAAATTCATTTTAGATGGATAAAACAAAAATTTCCTAATTGATTTATAAATTTGTTTAATTAAATTCCCATTCTACCATGTCACAAGCTGCTTCATGATCATCTGACAAAATCATAGCTTCCGCATTAAAGTTCAGAGCATAGTCTAGCACACATCGTACATGATTTAAGCTATCTTGAATTTTCCTTCCCCGGACTGAACTAGTCTGGTCGGGATGAACAAGTTTTGGCATTACCGATTCAAGCGTTTTTGTTAAAATTTTTGCGTAAATTTTATAATCCAATTTAAATGGCTAATAGGACGCCAATTTTCTCGGAATTTACGGTCTCCACAGCCCTTATACAAGAGAGTTATTACGCCACCATACGCTGATAAATTCATACAATTATACATTAAAAAACAATTTACAAAAGACTTGCAGCAAGTTTATCACAAAACGTCCAATAAAATTCGATAGGTAACCCGTCTATACCTTTTCCTGACTACACAAACTGAGCCAAAATTCGACTCCGCCAGAGTCCAATTTGACTGAGTCGAATTTGACTCTGGTGGAGTCGAATTTTGACTCAGTTTGTGTAGTCCAGAAAAGTCCATTTTGGTGAGTCAATTTGACTCACCATTTTTTGCAGTGTAGAGGCTTACGTTTGCCCGCGGGACAACACCATTTGCTACTCCTGTTTGCGTATACGTCAAGATAATTAAACTTTGTTGTGGTTGTTCTTGAGAGTGTCCAGCGGGCAAACGAGACGTCCCTTAAAATAACATTTACCGTTCACAGGACAAACCTCGAATTAGGTACCACTACTCCCTACCAGTCTTCCTGTAAATATGCGCTCAGCATTGCAACGCACGATCTTTGCTTTATTTGATGTACATACACAATGCACACAATACGCCTAGACGGAACCTCTATATGCAATATTTAGCAACCATGGTGTAGGTATCCCAAATTTTCATCACAGATATGCTGCAATTGTTCGGTATAAAATAAGTTTCAAAAGTCAGCCAAAATCTTAAAACTTTCGATGCATGCGCTATTTTTTCTTAAAATTTTTTAGAAATATGTAACTAATTGCATGGGTCGATATCCATACAAAAATATGTTACCGATACAATTATCATTACAAAGCAACAACTGTGTGTTTCAAATTTACATATTTATCCTACGCCTATAGTTCTCGTAGTAATACGTTTTCGGCCAACATTGGCAGAAGAAACGTAAAACTTGGACCAAGAACAATATTATATCCAAAGCATAAAAGTAGTGTACTCAAGGTTCCAACAGGAACTGAACTTTGCCAGAACAGGAACAGTTATTATTATTATTATTACTGAATTTCTTTGCAGGAACCGGAATAGCAACAGGACCCGTAATTTGAAATAATTATCACCGAATTATTGTTCGACTTTTTAGAAAATTCTACCAAATAGTGGATTTGACATAGCTTAAGCTTATTCTATAGCAGTCTCGCAAAAAACGAACCACACCTGATCCATACTTAATTAGGAGATCGGGAGCTGAACGGTCAGCAATGGAGGTAGCCAGTTCGATAAAAACATTATCTGTCCTTAAACACACTGCCAACATTTTAGACATTGTTGCAAACAAAATACAAAATAAGTAAAATAAAGCATAATAAATCAAGTCAAATAAATCAAACGTACCAGGACAAAATGTTCACACACAAACAAAAATTACAAAATGAAAATTCATTTATACACGTGCACTTGGACAGGATATTTTTTACCTGTCGGTCATTTTTATTACGTTTATTTTCATACTTTGCGTCTCAATTTTTTGACGCGTTTTCTTTTTTTTGACGCGTATTTTTTCTTTTTTCGCGTCTTTTATTTTCTTTTTTATTTTGATTTTTCTATTCTGTGCAATCAATAAAAATCTGAAACAGTAAAGATTGTGCAACAGTTAGCGCATATAAAACATGTGCCGAATGTTACTTGTAGGGTTGTAACAGTTGTAGCCGAGCCGAGTTCTTAGGTTTTAGCTTAAAGGTGAATAAAACGATAACTATAAAAGTAAACCTAAGCAAAAATAGTTAAAAGTCTAAGCTACTATATTGCAGTCTTGTAGAATACGAGACGCCTCTAAAAGTAACATTGGTCAAACAAGACGAACATATCTCGACAAATGGAAAAACAATTTTGTCATCATATGTACCGATTTTTGGCAAAACTAACGTTCAATATTGCATACTGAGTAGTAAAAATACGGAATTCTGAGTTGGAACCGTAAAGTGCGACTCGAACTACAATTCTGTTAAACCCTATTCACATTCTTATTGGCTGATGAAAAAATGCAAGTTCTGCGTGCAATTTGCAGCTGCAAGTTCTCGCAGCAAAAACTTGTACGTGTGAATACGGTTTAACTGTACATACATTCAAAATAATATCTTAGCAAATATACGTGTTAGCTTTAGCACTGCAATTTGAAACATTTTGTCAGAAGTGTTGATGCCTTGATCATGAACAGTAAGGCATCAATCATTTGGAGCTTAACAAATCAATCCTACTTTAATTATATATCATTCCTGAACAAACGTCAAATGAAGAAAACGACACATTATATTCAACAACAAGACATAAATTCATGAGTAAAAAAAGTCAAAATGTCCATTCTTCTGACCAACTGCCATCAATTATTCGGTTGAGTAAAATTCAGCCCCACAAAAAATAAAGTAAAGCGACCGTAGCAGTCTTCAAAGTTAAATCCACACAATCAAACTAACAAAGTTCAAACCACAATGCAACTACTGTCAAACGATGAGTCAGTTTGATCTGTTTCCGTTCACACGCACACACACCATCCGATGCCCCATGAACATCTCGTATGCTACGTTACTTTCATAATATCAACAAACACTTTCTTGATTTGTGATACCAATTCCGTAACTCAACTTACCTTTTTTTCTTTGAACAACAAAATTAGATTACCGTAGAGAAAAATTTCTTTCTGTCTCTATTTTTTAGTTTCTTCCGAATTATAAACAAACTAAGCTGAGTGCGCAATTATCATACCACAATCACTCCTACGTACCTACGCTAAAAGACCGACTTTACCAGAAACATAAAAAATTCTGACCAGATACAACAGCCGATCTCAAATAATTGTTAGAGTAAGAATTCCAAACACGTTTAAAAGCGCGTCGTAAATACAGTCAGTTTTAGAACAAACAAAAATATGTTCTTATATTATCATTAAGCGACAAGCAGCGTTTGGGGTATTAGTTGAGTAGTACAAAACACAGAACAACCCTGCAATGAGATTGCAAATCCAGTTCCTATCGCAGAAGACAATCATTAAACTCTCAACGAAGACTTAACGCATCTTCACTCAACAAACTCGTTAACTAACGCTTGATGTTAAGCTCATGTCTCGAATAAACTATTGCACATTTGAATTCTTGTCGCGAGATGCGTAATAATATTTCGTAAGTTTACAAAAAAAAAATTAAACCCACCGGTGAAATAGCATGCGTGTGTTCGCAACATGGCAGCCTGATGATTCGTCACATTGATCTCAGTATGGAGAGTAGAAATTGCGTCTTCTAAATCCGCGTCCTCGACGTGGATATGAATTGACATAAATAACACGAACACCGCGGCCGCCGCGCCCTCCACGAAAACGACCGCCACGATTGGTGGAGCTGATGCCAGGTTTATTAGTACGTTTTGGCATAACCTGAAAACGACCCTTTTAAAATCCCTTTTTGTTAATACAAATTATTCGCATAGTCACAAATTTTGTAGTTGTGTTGTTGTTGTGGTTTCCTTCCGATTCCGATACAAATTTGCTGTTCCGATTCCGGTATAATCCAGTTCCGCTTTGCACCCTGACGTACACCATGCTTAAAGAACAGATAGGATACTACATTACATCACTATGCGAAGACTTAAACCATAACCACCATATAAACGATTATAATTTTATAAGAACGGTTCATTTCAATTAATTTTTTCAAACAGAAACGCAAGATTCATTTCAATTAATTTTTTCACGCAAACGCGAGAGATACTACGCAACAGTTTTCCTGATCAGACACACTGACAACGCCAAGAAGTGAAATTGATAGCATTCCAACTGACTGTTATGTGCAAAAAATATTGGCAAAGAATCGGCTATTTTTTGCAGTGCTAAAGGCATCGATTACTACCGATCCCAATGCGAATAACCGGCACATCTCTAATATAATGCATGCAAATATGTTCACAAGTGAATATCAATAAACTATTACGGTATTGTTTGAATGAAATAAATCAAAATAGCTTACAATTTAATGTAGCATATACGTATATGGACAGTTTGTGCAATAAATAGCGCCGGCTACACTCTTGGTGTTTATCCTTGGATAAAACGGCTTGCCAGGCTAGTGAAAATAATTAAGTCAATCCAAGCTTGAATTAGCTTCATAAACGCAGTTCAATTTTAAAACAGACACCAGTCCGTTCGTGTTCGTCATAATAAAATTACCATTACCTTGATTTGTCTGCCGCGAAATAATGAATCATCCAGCGCCATTGCAGTCTGAACTGAGTCTTTATCAGCAAACTCGATATAAGCAAAACTAAAAAACACACGGACAATTATTGCTCAGCAGTAGAAAATTCTTAAGAAAACATGTCTGTTTTTAATTTAAATTGAAACTAACTGGAAGCAAAGAAACACGGTATATATGTATATATAGGTATCAGGATTTTAACATGAACTTAATTTTGGAAAAACAGGAACAGGAACTGGAATTGAATTTCTTTGCAGGAACGAGAACCTAAATTTGAAATAATTTTCATTACCGAATTACTGTTAGAGCGGCTTTTACCGGGACCTGAATTTAGTAATTTAGATTACATATAAACACAGTCCTTTACATAACACACACGAAAGCCTACCCTTTTGGATGCCCCGAAAATTTGTCACATAAAATAGTGACACGGTTTACAGAACCACAACCATGAAAATGTGCCTCCAATTCCTCAGCTGTTGATCCGTAGTCGACCTGAAATAGAAGCGTCAATTACTTTGCATATTCTGTCAAACAATACGTGTTGCTATGCAGGATTAAACAATCTCCTCAAATGGTAGAAAAACAATCCGTCTAACCAAACTCAAATCTCTGTCCAAAGAAATTTTGCCACAAAGATTAACACTTAATGCAAATATGTACACGTATCTCGACTGGAAACTTTTGATATGTAACTTACGTTTCCAACATAGACCGATCTTGCATCTGCATCAAGTTTGTCGTCCATGGATACGTTAAGAGGACTGCCTAAAACAAAGCACAAACAAGTAGTTATCTTCAATACAACGCACATTTAAGATAACGGTTTCTGTGATGTACATGATATATAATTAATTAAGAAACTGAAGAGTTTCCAATTTGTATATAAAACTTCAAAACAAATATAAAAAGAAACCTAACCAATTCCACTCGATCCGGACAAATTCAGTTGCTTTTCAACTTCGCTTTGCATCGCACGTATTTTTTCTGCTTCTTCTTCCATTTCTTTCACGCGAGCTTGTATTGCTTTCAGATCCTACAAAGTTAAGAATCGTTTACCACAGTGAAGAAAACCTGCGAACTAAACTAGTCAGACGTTTTTTAAGTGTATAATAAATCCTTGGAACGTTCGATGCGCAAATCCATTTACATATATTCACATGCGACAATTTTCGATCTTATCATCTGGTAATGATTCCTGGTAGACGTAGCGGTTAATTACATACGGTCACTGTTAGTGTGTTGCATATGAATTAGTTGAATTTCATTTAAACATCATTGTTTTTATCATATTCATTTGCAGCTGATACGTATTTAGAGATCGCTTGAATAATTTTCTTTTAGTTTTCACGGTAATTTTTTTCAGCCAAGAACCCTGATTGTGAGGGCAACAGATTTTGGCAAATTAAGTTGGCAAATTAAGTAAAAGTATTCGCCTAGTCACACTTCAATATTTATCAAAACAAATCGACCGATAAGCATCATTCTTGTGGCCTTGCATCAAGTCAACGCTAACACTTGTTAAAGCTAACCGGGTCATCGTCCATCAAAGATTCATCTCCTGCATCAACACTAACTCTTGGTGAACTAAAACTGTCGATGTCTCCAGCACCAGCGACTAAGCTATCGTCGTTGCTTGGTCCTTCACCGTCACCATTCAATGCTTCGTCAACGTCGTCATCGTGAAAAGTAACAGCTTCATCAGCTGCGTCAAGATCAGCCATTTAATTCGTCGGAGAAAGCAGCGGTGCAGCAATATATTCAGATCTTGTATTCGTATTTACGAATGGTATGCCTTGTTAAAACGGTATTAAATTGCACTGATATCATACATTTCAGCAATTATTATGTAACCGAACCGGTAGAACACCGATGTAAGCGACGGTGAACGAAGCTGAAGATACATAGAGGTTTATCACTAAATCTTCCAGAGGCAATCTAACAATTTCACTAGCTATATCAATATCATTTTACAAAGATTAATTAGGGTTTACAACTGCTACAAAAATATTTTCAATTGGCTATTTTGTTATTAAATGTACTAGCGTGTAATTTATTATAATTTGCTTAAATAAATGAATACTTCAAAGGAAAGTGGGGAAAGGAGGCGAAAGCGCACCATCAGAAAATTTTGGTGAAAATTTGTTTGGACGCTTACATCATATTTTTAAATTTGGGTAATTGATTATAATTTGCATAAATAAATACATAAAAATAAGCAAGTGCGTAAATAAATAAAGCTCCTGCAATTATACGGTCAACAATAGAACACTTAAAAAATTGCGTACGCCGCTCTTAACTCTCTTTACCACGATGCCACCTCTTTCCGAAATTTATAGACCCAAAGCTAATGCCAGATCAACCTGGAATTTAAACTCGCTTCTCTAAATAGTAGGCATTGCAATTTCAAAAAACTCAAATTCATTCTGTGTATTATGGATTGTCCGCTGTGTTATTTACATGCCTAGTTCGTAAAATTTATATTTTTAAAAAGTGGGTAATTTCAAAAGTTCGTCGCACTACAGAAACATTAATCACACTTTGCAAGTAAAAAGCGGTGAATTTAGTCATAAATTTCTGCCTGTTATGTTCTGCCAATTCTTGAATATTGCTCACTGGTTTGGTCTACTGTCAGATCAGCATAAACAACTGGTAAATAGATTTAAAATTGTTAATGGTTATGAAGATAGGTTACGAATTTTTAAATAGGACTTATCTAGTCTTCTTGTGTATATTACTGTATCAAAATATTGGTTTGGATGCCAAAACGTTTATTGTACATGTCAGAATTTCACAGTCGGGACACTCCTTACCCCAAAGTACTGTGAATATACTTGGTTTTCACCTTAAATTCTCCGAAGGATATGGCCACGCCTGTAATCGAATCTCTGGTCTCTCGATCGCGAGTCAAGCGCGCTACCCGTTATACCACGCGGCAAGTGTTTGCGAGTATTTTAACATTACATATGTTACACTATGTGTACTTGCTATACTCAATAGAAATGGGAATGTGAAAGGTCATGATCTTAACTGAAAATTCCCGTATCTCAATCAGATAAACGTAAGTTTGGTATTTTGTTCGAGTTTATTCCATTATGAAATTGCTACCTTTGTTCGTAAATGGATTGCTGCTAACTAAGGCGTCAAATTTTTAAAACTTTGCAAACGCTTCTGAGTCATTGACCGATCTCGATTGTTTTGAAAAGAAATTTTTGATCTTGCAAGCAAAAATAAGCGAGGTTTTTACCCCTTTTTGCTTTAAGAAGATATATAGTCAGGCATCATTGCTATTCTGTATACGTGTATTAAGTCCTGTCTGCATGGCAAAGACCCTCGGTACCTGTTCAATTTTGTAAACTTCTAAAAGTAAGTGGGGAAGCCAGACAGGAGAGCATTACTTTTTCAGAAAGTTTATGTAAATACTAAATTGTATAATAAATGTTACCCTATATCTGCCGCTAAATACATAATGAAAGCTTCTGATAGTGTCAATGCTGAGTTTCAGAAGAGAGGTATGTTTATAAAATAATGAATAAAAAGTTAATTTGTTGAATACATAATTAAATCGATCAAATGACACCAAAACAGTAGGTAATGCAATGACTAGGCATTTTCGGGTAGTCTGTTGTAAAAACACAACAACATATAGCAAGTAATACTAAATTAGCGTGATTAAGTGTAACATTTTATTTACGTATGCACATAAACAAGTTGCAAGGCGCTTGAATTTTTACACCTGCATTTTGATTGGCCAATCGAAAACTGTGTTCTTGAATTAATTGAAATATCAAATTGGTTGATATTCCGCAGTCTACAGCGATGGTAACGGGACTTGCTTTACAGTTTTAGCAGTAAATAGAATTTGTATCGGTATGGGAGCATTTACAGGTCAAGAAATTTCGAGTAAAGCTTTCTTACAGGTCGAATTAATCATTGGCTTGGCTGAACTGTAATTTTTCTGTGCATGTTCTCGCTGAAAAAACATGCACTTGTGAATATGTGGGGCTTTATTAAAATATTTCAAATCAGTAATTTAAACTGATGCCTGAAACTTATTTTTGAACTCCAAAAACTCAGTAAGAATTATATTTATAGGTTTATCATTGTATTCATATCAAAAAGACGGCGTTGATTTTGTTGTCAGTTGTTTAGCAACGAAAGATGGTTCGATCCTAGCTGACGAAATGGGTCTTGGTAAAACCATACAGGTACCTGAAATAAAAAGATGAAAGATGATTAGTTTTCACTAACAATTTGATTTTGGTTTACATTGTGCAGTCGCGATCTTTACCGTTATTGCAAGATAATGAAAAGCCAATAGCTTCGTGTGAAGTATTGCAAAATTTTATCGACCGCTGTGTGTTTACCGCTTTTGTATAAGTTTTGCTTATAGTCTAACGCTGGGCTTCTGTTTATTGCCTGCCATCTGGTACTGTATTTTCACGCTGGTGTTATCTTTTCTAGGCCATTGGTTTAATTGTATACGAAAACATCGTTTCGCTCAACAATCGCAAAACGATTATACTATGTCCACTATCAACGTTAGACAACTGGAAAGCAGAATTGGCGAAGTATATACGGCTACCTGTTGCACAAACTAGTTTCTGTGATTTGTTGTTGTAATAAAATGAAACAAAGCCCACACTAGGAAATAATAAACCAAACTATAATTTGGTGACTATTTAAGCTCTGGATGTGTTTATCATAGGGAGTAGTTTCTTATCAGTTTTGAAGCAGTAACAAATAATTTCAGTAAGCAAAAAACATTTTACAACATGAATTTGTCATTTGGTTCCAAACCAAGGTTTCTGATGCTGAATCTTCCGTTCCTGAACACGTATTGAATTTGGTTTATATTATGGCTGTGTGGCTGAATTGGCACCGGTAATATCGACACTTTTCGTATCGACACATTTCGTAATCATCGGAATCAGCACCGCAAAAAAGTGCCGGTTATTTGCTCATACTTTTTCACTTAGCTTAGAATTAAGTTGAGATGCTATCAATTTCACAGTATATCACTTTGTCTGATATGGAAACTGCTATATTTCGTGCGGTAGTATTTGAAAAAATTAATTGAAATGAACAATTCTCATACATTATATCAAGGTTTATGTCTTCGAGTTTATTGTGATGTAAGTAGTTATAGCCATGCTATGGCTATAACTACTAATATAAAGTAGTAAATCTTTTAAGTTCTTTAAGCATCGTGTTTTAAAATTGGAATCAGCATTGGTAAAAATTTCGTATAGGCACACCACTAATTTATGTTAAAATACAGGATTTGTTGTGCAGAACAATTTGCTTCTGCACAGTTAAATTTATGAGACATTTTTGTTGTGCGTTTGTTGAATTATTAGCAACGTTGTTCAGTTTGATTTATTTCAGATTTGGTTGTGGTGTGTCGTTTGAAGTTTATAGAGAGCAAAAAGATATTCGTCATCAACTGCAGAATAAATTAAAAGTTAATTCAGACAAATGGAACGTAATATTAACGACATACGAGGTTAATTTCTTGGCTTTGCACAAAGTATATTACAATTACGATTAATCTTAAAGCCACCGGTGTAAAAAATTATCTGTTTGTCACACTACGCGTTATTCCAATGAGTATGAAGTTTTCGTAGGCTTTGTATTAGATAATAGATATTTGGAATAAAATTTGACTCTAAGGTTTGGAATATACTACTAAGGTTTAATTATGTTTACGGTGACTGTTTTGTATCAGTTATAATGGTTTATGTTTTCTATTTTAGATGGTTTTGTATGACGAGGACTTTTTTGATTCGTTCAAATGGGATTTGTTAATTGTTGACGAAGGTCATCGGTTAAAGAATAGCCAATCACAATTGAACCAGTGTTTGCGTAACGTTAGTTTCTGTATTGTGAAATTGTTTTCATGTTTAACTATTAACTTCAATTTTGCTCTCAGCAAGCACTAACCGGCCAAATACGTAACAATTTCGTGTTTTTCATGCCAGAGTAGCAATTAACTGGTGCTCCATTTTTCTAACCGTTCAATACATCAGCTCTCACAGCTATCACTTTCTTTGTAAAACCGTGATTTTATATGCTCTATTGTTTGCAGTTTCGAATCAGAAAACGATTATTATTGACTGGAACTCCAATTCAAAACAATCTTGACGAATTGTTTGCATTATTGAGTTTTTGCTGTCCAGCCGAATTTCCTGCTGATGGCTCAGTTGAATTTGTCACCAAATATTCTAGTGGTAATTTAATAAGTGTAGCATTTGCTTTGATGTGGTTAGATATTAATGTTTTTCTATAGCTTGTCTTAAATTTTTTTATCAAGCTAACAAAATCTCAGCGCAAAGCTACCTTTTCTGACGCAAACCTAATTGCTAATTTCAGACGTCATAAGTCTGCGACAACTCCTCGAAGGCTACATGCTTCGAAGAACAAAGCAAAGCGTTGGTTTGCATTTACCGGCAAAATCTGAAATTCGCCTCTACCATGGCATCACTGATCTTCAGAAACAAGTTTACAAATCGTTACTTATGAAATCCTACGGTAAGTCCAATGACTTGAAATTAAAAGTTAAAAAGTGTAAGCGCAGATGCAACCTCTGCGACAAAAATGGTTGGCGACCGGCGGATGAAAGTACGAATTTTTAACTTCAAAATGTTTTGCATTGGATTTATATATACTTTTAGCGACAGAAAAATGTGCTTCAAATTTTGGTTCATGTTGTATTAAGGTTCTGTTCCTGTTGGAACACTGGTGCTTATATACCGCAGCCACGGTTTCCGATATTTTTGCAAATGCGGTTGCCCTAACGAATGGATGTGTGCAGTCTGTTTTCAGATTTGTTCACCGCCAGTTCGAATAAAAACCGGCTTATGAATACTCTCATTCAGCTTCGAAAATGTGTTTCGCATCCGTATCTCTTTGACGGTACGATGTAATTTGGTATCTTGTCGTAAAACAATAAAGACATCCGCTTTTCAGCACAACCAGTAAAAATGTTCAGCAGAATAATTTTATTAAATTAAAATCTTTGTAAAGCTTGGACCTGATTAGACTGGGCAAAAACATAAGAATTAGAATAAGCGTTTAAAACAGACAATAAAGTAACTTAAGCGTTGATAAAATTCCAAAATATGACGAGCAAAATGTACTAAAGTATTGATTTATATATTGTTAATAGTGTTTAATTTCTTGATTGATTTGTAGGAATTGAGCCCGAACCATTTGAAGAGGGCGAGCACATGGTCGAAGCGTCTGGTAAATTTATGCTCTTGGACGCGCTGTTAACGTTTTTGGCTCAAGAAAAGCATCGGGTAACGCGCACAGTGTGCTTGCAAGGTTTGAGTAACCGTCATATTGAAGTTTTTAGGCTTTAGTGCTCTGTTTACTGAAACCAACTTGGCTTCGGTAACCGTCATTGTGAAGCTTTTAGGCATTAGTGTGATGTTTGCTGAAAATGTTTAGGCTTCAGTGAACAGTGCACTGTCCGAAGTGACTTGACATGTCACAATTTAGTGATTGTTTAGGTTAGGTTGCATCCGAGTATCCGCTAGATTATTCTAGTTTACCGGATATTTATCGCTGGAAACTGTAAGTTTATATAATATATGTGTAAGAGTTATGTATTGTTTTAGTAAACAAAATTTAGGAAAATTTATTTACACTCGAGCTATTATATAAGCACAAATTTATAAGTTGCTAAGAGACTAGCTTTGTACGATTTTTTGGTTTAAGGTTCTTATTTTTTGTCAAATGACTCGAACGATGGACATATTACAGGATTTTCTGACGTACAGAGGTATGTATATCAGTTGTGTACCAAACACTGTTTTATTGCGGTTGCTAGCTGAGTATTTCTAATACAACTGTCAAGCTGTAATATGTAGATTATATATCGTATTTTGTACAGTAAATTTATATCCTAATCGGGACGGAGATTTAAACGCGTTTTGAAGTATAATTTCAAACCAGGGGCATCTTTTTATGCAGGGGATAGAACGATGGGATTTTTCGAGTGACAGGTCTCTCACTCACACATTCCCTACTGCCAAAAAACCGTTACTGTTCTCCATATTGACCACTTAAACACATAGCTAGCTTTCCGTAAACTCTATCCTCAAATTTTAAGCTCAATGTGTAATTTTTTGCTGTTAGTGAGTACACTTGTAACCAAATTTTATTTCACAGGTTATACATATGAGCGACTAGATGGTTCAGTGCGTGGCGATGAAAGGTTTGCAGCGATTTCACGATTTACTAACACTGAAACGTTCGTCTTTATGTTGAGCACTCGTGCTGGTGGTCTCGGTCTTAATTTAACATCGGCTGATACAATTATTTTCATGGAATCCGATCTCAATCCTCAGTGTGATATCCAAGCAGCTGCTCGTGCTCATCGCATTGGACAGACAAAGTATGTAGGAGAAAATTTGTCAGCAGCGTAGTATTGACATATTACTTGGCCTCAAATTTTTAAACATATGTGTGAAAAAAATGTTTGGAACTAAGTTTTTTGAGTCAGATAATTTTTACTGCGTTGCATTAAATAATATCATCCAGTAAACGCTTTAACGGTGCTTTGCCATAAACTTAGTTTAATTGTGAGTTGGAAGTTTGTAAGTTTTCCGGTTATAATCTTGACTGAATAATTTTGTTCGTTTATTTGTTTTAAATAGGGCAACTTCTTGGGTTTAGTGATGCTATTAAATGAATAATTCGGTTTTGTAGACCGGTAAAAATACTTCGTTTGATTGGCCGAAAAACAGTTGAAGAATTGATATATTCTCGATGGGAGCAGAAAGCCGGATTGGCTAGTGATATAATGAATGAAAATTGCGCGACAAGAGGTAAGTTCTTGCGTATTATATAGCAAATTGTAATCGAATTGGCATGGGAAATGTAGGCACTGTTCGTGTGTATCGGCGGGGGGCACTGCACAATATTGCAGATTTTTTGCCGGTACTTTTTGCACTTAACAGTCAGTTGGAATGCTATATTGTTTTATTTGTTATTTGTTGGCGTGCATGTTATGTTTCTCGATGATTCGTTCTCACAATTATATACTCGTTTATGATTAGGGTTTAAGTCTTCATATATAATAATGTAAAAAATATAGTCATATCAGTTGTTTTAGTATAGTGTACTAAATTTGGAATTGGCATCGGTAAACATGAAAATGAGAATCTGCATCGGCAGAAATTTTGGCAGCGGCCCATCAGTAGCTTTAATAATATTGAATGAATGTGCTTTTTACACATCAATCTGTATAATAAAATTTTTGCTTAAAATGTGATTAATAGTATGATACTTAAACACATCCGTTGCGCTTTTCAACAGACAATATCACTAAGTGGTCAGAGTTGCTTTCTTACGGCATGCGTGAACTTGATGAAAGCGGCAAAGCGTTAAACGACAGCGATGTTGATTTTGAAACTTTAATTGGTGGTACCGATACAGACGGAAGCTGGATCGTCGATGCTGAAGTAATAGATGGCAAAAGGAGGGGGCAACGAATAATGTTCCGCGCGAACTAGAATTAAAAAGTTCTGAACATTGCTCTGCATTAGTCCGTTAGCCTTTCAAGATGTAGTATATGCATTTTGCACACATTGAACAAAATTTGAAAACCACTCGCGAAGAATAAAGTCTTAGTGTTTCAAACTGGCTGTGTGAAGTAATAAAATCATTAGCCGTGTAATATTGCCCCACTGTGATAACTGGCGTTTTGTTTACTTAGTTTTAATGCGGAGAAGCTTCGTTTAGTGGTCAATTGATTTGGATAACCATATTTTCAGGCGGAAAGAAATGATAACACAAGTGATACTAAGCCACGATATGATCCCGCAGCTGAAGATGCACCAGAGCTGTACATGTTTGAAGGCAAAGACTATTCGGATGCGGCAAAGGCTGCCGATAAAAATGCGCTTGAAACGCTGCTTCGTGAAGCAAAATTGGTTCATGAATCAACAACGTCGAATGGAGTTAATGCCGCTGTTGATGTGCCTTCAAAGCGAGTTTCAAAAGCTACTAAGGTAAGTTTAGTGGTTTGAGGACGGTCAGCTAATCTGTGTCAGGTATATGAGGTAAATCTTGAATGGTTCCCTATGACCCAGGATGGTGTATATCTACACACAGTGATCCAGTCGTTGTGTAATATTTCATTCTCAATGGTTATATTTTGTTCTGTATCTTGCGATCGTAAAGATTTGTTTCGTTTCTGATTTTGCATTCTCGGTTTCCGTGATTACATTTTCTTGGATCGCTAAGTAACACAATAAATGTGTATTAATTTTTGGTTCTGTTGTGAACGTTCTCGTGCACTTTCATCTGAAAAGTAGCGTTAGAAAGTATGACTGGTTCGATATTTAGACCTACTTTTTGGATTTTTTTACCAAAACCAAGTATTGATCGATATTGTCATACATTACAGTTACTTGATCCCGAACAAGCAGCAGTTCTTGAAGCCGAAATTGCTGCTAAACGTAAACTAACAGCAGATAAACGGGCGGCAGATTTGGAATGGAAAAAAGAAGAATTATGGATAAAGAATGGTGAGGTTTTGCTTTTACTGTGTGCTTGTGTTATCTGTGTATGCGTGTGTTTGTACGTGTGTGACAATTAAGGTTAGTTAGTATTGGTGACAACTAACGGTAGGTCGTCCAAATAAGAGATACGAAGGTTTATAAGGCATAGCTCAAAGTTAAGTTTTAACCAAGGGCAACACAAAAGTTACGGTTCAATACTAATGTATTATACAATACAATAATAGCATTCATAACGTGGCGCTATACTTTTAGGCTATTTTAATACTGTACTGCAACGCACGTGAATTGCCGCATTTCGCCACATAACAATTATTGGTAATCAAAAATTTTTTAAACTTACGGAGCCGCGCGATAAGTATAGCGCCACCCTTTTACTTAACATGTATGATATGATTTTGTAATTTTTTAAGGATACACATCGAATTCACTTCCACTGCCAGATGAGGGTTTTGTACAGAAGTTGCGAACACAACAAAGTCAAGCCGATGATGTAGAAATCAACGCTAATGGAAGCAACAACGACATATTTTTTTGTCGTGGAGATGTTACGAAGCCAACACATAATGTTCAAACCGGGGAGAGTGTGCCATTAATTGTTCACTGTGTTGACAATTCTGGTAGGCGCTATTACCCTAGCGTAAATATGTGACATTTATTGGACATGTGTGTAAAAAACTATGGTTTGCTAAGCGTTAAAGTGAATTTATAGCAAACCTAACAACCATAAACGACTTTGATACCATGAGAACTGGTCATATCAATCATTTTTTTCAATCAAGAAACCAAGAGACATTACAATTTCATGGACAAACGCACTGCTATACGCCAGGAACCTTCTAAGTATAAAGTAGCAGCAAAAATGCGCATTCTTAGTATATATTTAATGAGTTCTTTATACTTTACCACGGTAGTTGTAAAAAGGTTGTGTATTTTTCAAAGACCTAAGATTTTGTTCGATTGTAGGTAATTGGGGAAGCGGCGGTGTGTTCACTGCGCTTAATAACAAGAGTTCAACGATTGCCGAATATTACGAATTGTCCAAACAAATGAAAGATTTGAAACTTGGTGACGCCCACGCTATTCGAATGTCTCAGTCAAACGAAATTATTGTTTTGGTTGTCGCACAGTCGAGGATTAAAGGTGTGAAATGAATATATTAAGTTCAAAACAAAAAACAACTTTGAAGAATTAAGTAATATTTGCTTGCAGTGCCTGCCAGTTTTATGTGGCGGTCTGAATGTTGAATTTGGATTAAAATTGATCTGGAAAGTACATAGTTCTGACCCACTTTGTGGACTATCTTCTTGGTCAAACCGCTGGCGTGTACAATTATGCAATTGGGTCTGACTTTATATGGCGTCAAGATCCAAAATAAATTACAGATCGGAAGGCACTGCGTGTTGTGCGGGCAATGGAAGGCGCTGCAAGTCAAAAAATAATAATTTAAAATTGATATGATGTGCCATGCGTCAATACACCTGCGTTGCGCTACGTTCGTGGACGGTGACGGTCGGCACCGCTCGTCATCAAAAGTATACATAGCCCCACTCTTGAATAGTTTTCAGTTTTTGTTAATCGGAAATAACTTAGTCTAGCGTTCTTTTGCCCGCAAATTTTTAGTACGCTTCTTAATGTAGAATCATAGGGAATATCGTGTTTTGTGTCTGTTATATTGGTTTTTTTGCAGGTCGTTTATCTCAAATCAATCTCAGCGCTTTCGAGCAAGCCCTTCAAAAGGTTGTGTACTTTATAAGGTCTGACACTGAAACAAAGTATTCAGCGCATCTGCCGCGAATTGGATATGGAACACCAAATTTTAATTGGTATGGTTGTAACTATTTTTTAAGCAATACTTAACTAAGCTTTAGTCAAAGTATTTGATTCTCAACGATTTTGCTTTTATATTGAAGATGGAAAAGATCTGAGAACCGCAAGAAGGCCACGAAGGTTAGTTTGTGCAGTGAATGGGAAAAGTCATACTAAATTTCTGTCTCATGCTTTGCTGTTTTAACGTGTCTGGCGTAATTATTAGACGACGGACCACAAATGTAAACCCTAAATTCGTGTTTTTTACTTTATGAAAACCTGACATTTATTTTGAAAACTCAGCGGCCGGTGTTGGTGTCATTTTAGTCTACTTGGCTTGTTTAAGGTATTCCATCGAACGCATTATACGCAAACAGTTATGCCGAAATCACATAACCGTGTTTATTTATTACTACCGTCGAGATAATCAAACGCATCATGGACGAAAAAGGCCACACAATGAAGCACCAATTTATTGTAATCCTTCTGATAGCAAAAATGATTCAAAGCCATGTGGAATAAAGCGTGATAAACAAAATGACCAGGCAATAGACGGTAGTTTTGAAAGAATTTAACACTTAGTCAGATTAATAAAAAATATTAAATGATAGTGTTTCAAACACTACTGACCACTTTTCAAATGCTAAAATTTCATCATCATTGTACAGTGTAAGATGATTTTTTGTTTGTAGAAATTTTACATTTTAAGTGTGTTTCACTGTTATCATGGGTTCAGGTGTAATTTTTATTTAAGATCAACCTGTTTAATTTTTATTTAAGATCAACCTGTTGGCAATGAAAATATAGTTGATACAAACCAATTAGCCGAACAATCAGTTTCCGTTACTTCAACGATTTCTAGTCGCTTATTTGAAAATTCTGTGATATTTTTCTACGGGTTCGAGACGGAAACTATCAAACAGCTGTCGAGATCGGTAGCTGGACTTGGGGGCCACATAGTTGAGGATTTGGATTGTGATGGCCCACAAATCACGCATTGTATTGTTGCGGACTCTGTAAGCGATGAGGTATGTTTTAATTTGATTTTGATTGAACATTTTAGCTATACGGTTTGTGCAGTTTCTCGAAATTTACGTGAAACTTATTGGTCAATCGGAATGTTCCTTTGAATATACTTGCAGCTGCAAGTATTTAGTGTAAGTTGCAGCTCCGAGTTCTCGCTGCAAAACTTGCATATTCTGTGAATGGGTTGTAAGATATTGTAAGATATTGTGATGCCACTTTTTTCAGTTGCTGTTTTAGCAGTTGACACTGGAACCAGTATTACATTTTATGCTGTTTCGTGACTGTTTTAACCGCTTGGCTTGTTTGAATGTATTTTTATGTTTTTGTTAAGGATTTAACAAACTTACGTCAGACAACAAACGCTCGAATTGTATCACATGATTGGTTAAAGAAATCTATTCAGCGTGGACATTTACAATCTTGTTGATCAAAAATTATTATAACGGTTACTTTCACAATATTTTTATACTGCTTTTACGAACAAATATTTTTCTACGAACAGCCTGTTTGGTGTTCAGAGTATTTATCTTGCGCAACATATAGACATCCACAGGGTTTTGAAATTATATAATACACAACTTGTTACATTCTCTAAAGTTTCCTTTGTAAACCGTGAGCTAAGAAGTGCAGAATGACACTTGCATTGTGGACTCAAAAAACAGGTTTACTTTAGCATATCCCAACCAAATTAGATATTTTAATTTCGGTTGTATTCTACAGAAACAGCTCGGTGTGGGAAATGATGCATGAATATCTCGTATATTTGCTGTGCTTCTATAAATCACCAGAATGTTGTTGAATCACTGGGCGAGATAAAAGTTAGAACGGAAATTCTGTATATTTTACGTTCAAACTTCGTTATACATCAAGTTTTTATTCCGCAATTTTTCGTTACAGTTATGATGCAATTGTTTGAAATGGATAAAAAGTACGAAATTCATCTACAGTGTTAAAAATTCGCCTCATCCGATATTTTTTTCTTTAAAATGTTTGAAAATCGAATATTTGCATGTCTCAATTGTGTTGAGATGGCAGAAATAAATAACGCTTTGAAACTGTTATACTTTAATACCCGTCTTCTATTCCCGTTTTATATGAGCACTATCAGTTTGTGTTATCTTCCCCTGCCAGTGTTTGCCCGAAATGATCACATTTCGAGCTCCTCATGCATCCCCGGAATCATTTCAAATCCAAACAACGAACTCGACGCAGGTTGCGGCGCTGAGATTAAAACATAGCGTTAAAGTACACGTGATCAGACAATCGGCTTACAATTTTATGGCTGACAAAGTTTGACACCCAGTCAACCATTTCGGACGGCGCTAAATCACACTAGTTTAATCAACTTTTTGACGAAAAAAATGTAATATGAAACCTCATAGTCAACTTCTAAAACTCGAATGTTTGAAAAAATGGGAATACTGCGTGATTGCGGAATGTGCGAAACTTTTGATAAAACTTTGCGTCACGATGGGACCTCGACATACGGCACGACCCATGACCAATAACACTAAATTTGGATATACATACAGGTGTAGTGCTTGTTAAATACGAAAATGCGTATGATTTCCAGTACCCAGTTTATGCTTAGTTTACCTTATCCTATGCGAAATAACGAATGAAAGTTTAACACATTATACCCATGAAATACTTGTACAGAAAATTTAGCTTAACTGTTAGCATAGGCTGAAGTTCGCATTTAAGTAAACAAATTGGTAGCGTATTTAACTTGTCTTTTAAAGAATACCTGCGGACCGCAATTGAACGCGAACCGAATACTTCATCAGATTGCTCATCCGAATAGTGAAACATACCACACTTAGTCACCACATGTAATGCCGACTACTATAATGGTTGTTGGGTCAGGGTTGATCAAAACGAAGATTTCCTATGGCTCGCACACGTTTATAGGACACTATTTATAAAATGAGCGATTTCCGCCACACACAGTTTTACGGACAGCTCATCAAAATTCGTCCGGGCAATAATTATGACAATAACACATATGCCTGCTTCCCAGGCATAGTAAAAGTTATTAACCTTACCAAGTAAAACATGCCGATTCCGATTTTATGATTTTTATTCTCCGTCAAGGGAAAGAATAGTCATTCCGTACTGTCTGAAAAGAATGGTATCTCTATACATATAAATCCCAAACCAGAACCGCACAATGGGCAAGCTAAAGCGATCGCTGAGCTATCGAACCTTCCAGAAGAATGATAATAGTGACAAAACAGAGAAACGACAAATAGACACAATTGGGGGCAGAATTGGCAGAAATGGAGGCGCGAAATGGAATGAGCACCTGAAAATTGGCAGGAAATGGGAATGTGAAGCCGAAAACATTAAAATAGTCGCATACAAGATCACAAGAAGTATAACATGCAGGAATTAGACAAAAGAGGTTAAAAGACATTAATTGGAACAGACGGGATGGTGCATTCAACTGACCGCGTGAAATTTGGTAGGAAAATATGGTTTTAGTGCCAGAAAACAATATAGAACATATATTAATGCACGCAAATGACATAAGTGAAATTGGCCGAAAATGGAGTAAGTTTTATGAGAAATTGGCAGCGATTAAAGCACAACTGTTTAACAAATGAGCAAGTGATATGGCAAGAATAAAATGATACCGGTTACGTATAAATCACGATAAATAGACAGAGACTGTGACGGGGTAAATTATACACCAATTTAAAGACATAGCTAGTAGCTCGAAGGACGTCGAGGGTCAGGCACCACCTGACAAAGCTAAAGAACTAGGAAGGAAATAAAACTTTGGTCTCTCTCCACTCCAGTCAAGTATTCTATCACTGCACCATGCGGTCGAATGCAACATCTTGGCATTCCCGGAATCATGGTTTTGCTGTTTGCAGCTCCCATCTCGGTGAACCTCACGTTTGAACTACACGGTCTACACGACCTCCGTTCGAAGTTTTGCTCAAAGTTAGAATTTGACTTATCTTAGCAGGGGAACGGATTCGATTTCCAACTCTGAATCCCGTTGAACTCGCTATGGTAAACTCCACGTAGGCAATTCAAGGTTTAATATATACATGAAAAGTTATCAAGTAAACTGAAAATTAACACAAGGAATACAACGAAATTTACGAACGAGTTCCGAATACCCAAGTTGAATTTCAATAAGCGAGTAGCGTAATTGAAGTTACCTCTCAATAGCGTGTAACCAGGGTCTAAATTAACGAAAAGATATCTTGTGATTTACAAGCTTGTAATGCAAAATTTACATGACTATGCGTTTTGAGCAGCTGAATAAAAATCTGGTTTCCATCATGCAAAAAACAAAAAAGTTTGGTTTAACAGAACGTTTGAAATTATATTTGCATTGTAATAAATGGTTATTTTCGTAAAACAAAGTATATTCTGAAAAAATATTGACCCCGGTTGGTCCGGTTCCGGTCTCAGTCCCGGTAAAAATACCGGCATCGGGACAACTATAATATAACTATGGCAAAACTAAAAATTTATCGAAAATCATTTTTCTAATTTTAAAATTCGTTCCGCCTTCACAAGTACGTGTTTTAGTAGTGCGTAAATTCTTTAGGGATAATATTAGTATGGGAAGTACAGAATCGTCAACCAATAAATTAACCAATAACAGTGTTCTTTCGGTTGCAGATAATGCCGAGATCAATAAAATTTGGTCATTGGTTTCCGAAAGTAATCAGCTGAATGCTTCGAAATTCAAGGTGTGTTATGCATATGTTTGTTTTAAACTAATTATTTAGCATAGGTGTGCTAATTTTGTGGTTCATGGGGATTTCGGGCCTGGACTAACGTATGGCCTAGGATTCCGGGGAGTTTTCTATGGAAACGCAAACCCTTCTTTAGGCTATGGGGGTACCGAAATTAGACTGCAAATGAAGCTTTGCAATTCGTAATTTTCTGTTGTAAAACTGTTCGCAGTGTTAATTTGTTTGTTATGTTTTAGTTTAATTAATCTCATATATTCATTCGGTTTTTGCGTCGTTGCAGAACTTTCTTTCGCAAAAGTTAACTGAAAGTGTAGCCATTGCTGTTTACAATGTGTTAGCTGCTAGCGGTCCTTCCAGAAATTATGACATTTCAGGTGAGTGTCATTTTGCCACTGTCTGGGATAATGAGCTTTAGATAATACTATGTGATCTTGCCGTAAACTGGCAGATCCTGAATTTATTTAATTTGCGCATATTGCTGGATAGTACGAAAACTCAGAATGCTGAAAGGTGCTGGGAAGCGTAAAACGCTAATACATCGTGGAAACCTTGAAACTTCTGAAAGAACCTGAAACTACTGGTATGTCTGACAAAGTCTTACGTTTTCTTAAAATAGTGGACATGTAGCATTTTTGTTTTTAGAATTTTCACTCGCGGTTCTGAATTTGACAAAAAATGACGAATCCAACCAACATGCACGTATTTTCTACGAATCCAGCTCTGTGCAAAATAATGTCAGTCTGTCACAAGTGTTAAAAGTAAGCCCATTAACTAAGATATAACATTTTAAACAATCGCCAAACAATCACAAGACCATTGGTTTTTTAAAAATTTGATAACAAATTTCTGCTTGTGCAGCTTATTTCAACAACATGCGTATTATTCAGCAAGAACTTAATTTTATTGAAGCCTGCACCAAAATTATTTTAAAATTTACTTCAAGTATACCAATTTTACAATTCCTTTTTTGAATCCAGTTCGTTTTGGCTTCTTGCTTGTGCCTTCATTTCGTATTTATAGGTGACGGAGTCATTGCTCAGCATTGTAATTGCGAAACATTCTAAGCTTCAAACATGGAACTGTAAATGTCATGAAGCTGTTGTACCAGCTGTCGCTGCCGGCATTGTGCGAGAACTCCATGCGAACGGTTAACAGTATTTTTGTGATATAATAGTTTGGCCTTTCGCTATTGGAGATGAGACCTCTACCCACTCGGCTAAATCCTACGTATCCTGCATCTCATCCATAGTGTTTTCGAATTATGGGTGCTGTAGTGACCCGAATAAGAGCGGGGACTGATATTTACTTAGCATCTCCAGAGGGTGCCCCTTATATTTAGCTACGGACTGTTATTTTTTTGACCCGCCCGGACTCTTATTAGGGATACGGACTCCTATTGATTGGGACTCAAAATTGGAACCCCCTTCATATTACCCCCTCTTATTTGGGTGCAACCCCGATTTTTATCTCAGCGGTTTTCTGAAAAGCCTGTACCACCATTCAATAAATCCCACGGGTTGCATTAGGGGACACTTCCGAGCGAAATGCCAGGTAGAAATGGTGTACCCCTGCAGAACAGAGATGGGCGGTCTCGGTCAAAAAAGCGAGACCGAAGCGAGATCGAGACTCAACCTTCCAAGACCGAGATTCAATCCTCCTTGACCGAGGCTTTTGTTCTCGGTTTCGGTCAATTTTAAACCGTTACTGAAAGTAAAAATTTATTTTTTTAACAAAACTTTTATATTTTTGTCTGCCATGAATTACCGCTTCATACAATTAAACTAATAATTGCTGTCTACTGTCGTCATACCCTTCGAACAGGCTCGGAACAAATCACGCTGTCACAAAGCACCCTCTGTACAATCTCTTATTCAGAGCTATAGTGTTGTTTTTGCTCCCGGACAAACCTAATAGACTGGAAAATTTTTTAACATAGCATAACATTATAAATGCGGATGACCTATAATTTTTTAAACGATGCCTTATGTTTTAAATCCGAAAATGCAACTATTTGTGCTTTGTCACAATAAAATCAAAGTGTTTTGGTTTTCCTTTCAAAAATAGAATCTTGAGTAACTGGAGGCTGTCCTTCAGTGTCTCAAGTCGCTGTATAACCAGGTAGCGGTGCTCCACAATTGTTCGCTGTCTGATGCGCAAGTACTTCCGGCTCAAAGCTGCGATCTGAGGAAAATTTTTGTGATTGCTTATCGCTTTTTGACCTCTTTGGTCTCGGTTTGCGAGCCACCGAGACTGGAAAAACCCGAGACCGAGACCGAGACTAGCCAAATTCAAAGACTTGCCGAGATCGAGACCGCCCATTTCTGATACATTATTGCTTCATTGAATGATAACTAATTATTTCTTTTGAAGAAACTGGGGTTACATTCTTTAAAAATTTAAAAATTATATATAAGTTGTTATATTTCTTAATAGATGTTCTATAACTGAAAGTACGAGTCCATGAGCTTGAAAATAAACAGGAAGTGTATATAGAATGTTGTATGTATGTAACAAGTTTTGCCGAAAATATATCTTGTATTCAGAGAAAATGTTCACACCATCGTTAGAAAATTTTTTGCATTTTTTGTATATTGAAGGTGGAAATGCTGTGACGTTTGAAATATTCGAAAAATGGTTTTCGCGTTCGATGTCTGCTCAAGCTCTTTTGTCTACATCACTGACACTAGCTTTCAACCTTGAGGTTACGGTTCGTGACTATTGTCGTTTACGCTTATATCGTTTATTCTTGCCGTGCTGAAATAGGGTGATACCAGCAATAGTGGAATGACATTTCTTGAGCAAAGCTCTGAACAAGCCTATGTTAGTATTTCCCGCAGCCGACAACTACACAATTCGTAGAATGAATGAACAACAGCGTAATTATTCCTATTACTAACATAATTCAGCACACTAATTATCGAGTAACTAACTGATTGCATGTGTCGCAATTTCTAAATGTCGTAAAATATTAATGTTTCGAATGTCAGAAACCGTCATTTTTATTGTCCTCCTTTAATTGCTACTAGCATCGCATATGAGTGTCATCATATACGTATATATGAAGTTTTATTTTTAGAATTCAGTTTTTCCTGAAATACACATTCCATCAGTTGCCCAATCATTCACTTCGTTTCTGCATCCAGCTCAGGTGTTCTGGCTTAATCAGCAATTGCTAAGCGCGTATCGCAAACGATGGACCTTGTTGTTTTCGTGGTACGTTGCTCTGCGTCATTTATATAATCTTAATGACATAAAGGTCGATTAGTGTTGTCTTCGGCGTATGATTTATCGCAATGAGCATGGAATATGTGTTTTGATTTGCTGGACAAATTTTTTGTTAACTTAGATCTTGTAATTATTTAGCGTTTTTGCCTAGGTTGTGATAGTAATTTATAGAGCAATTTCGTTCGTTTTAGTCAGTTACACGGAGAAAGTTTCGCGCGACTGTTGCGTAACATTAGCGGGGCAGGCCCAGCTTTGCTAGTTGTAAAAGACAAACAGGACTCAGTGTTTGGAGCCTTCGCGTCGAACGGCTGGGTGTGTGGTCCAAACTTTTCAGGTATACCAACATTGGGGCTTGTTGTTTTGTATTTGTGATTACGGTAAACAGTTCATGTAAGCATATTTTATAATTCTCGATTGCCACGATATGTAACTAACTAAATATAGCGATTCAATACAAGTATCAGACCAAAGTGACTAATACAAACTTTAGGTTTGCTGCGCTCTTGGGTTTGTTTATCGTTAGAAGAAAAACCTTAAAACCGCTCGGAAGCTAGTTATTTTGTAGTTTTGGCAAGTTGGCAAGTGTGATAAATCAAGGATTTATTTTATTGTTTTTAATTTAATTTTATCGTTATGTACTTGCACCGAGTGATATATGTTTTAATTTATGGTGTATATGCTGGCTAATCGTAGTTAAATTATAGGTGATGAAAATTGTTTTGTGTTCAGTCTTTATCCGAAAACAAACCTGTATGCGTCTACCGGCTACAACAGCAATTTTGCGTATCTTAATGTTCAACAAGAAACTTTGCCAAATGGGCTGGTAAGTATTTGAATTTTGACTAGCAACTGATTCGAACTAATTGATTTTAGAAATGTTTTCTCCGAAAGTTGATGTTCTGTAGCTTTGCTTGAAGTTAGCCTGAGATCTTCCTCATTTCAAAATAATACTAATGAAGGTAGGTAACTTTCTGGCATCTTGCGGACTATATAGCTGTTTTCCGTTGTTCACTCCTGTAGCCAGAAGGGGACTCAGAAAGCATGGTTCAGCACCCCCTGCAAAATGATGCCTGCTAGATCGCAGAAAAGTTTTGCACCGTTTGGGAGTCATTCCGCTGTATAATCAAGACAAAATTCGTATAATTTTTTTGTTGAAGGGCTTCGGCGGAGTATTTCAAGATGCCATTCCGTACTGCGCCGTATGGATAGACGCTGAATTTGGGCACGGAAGTTCACAGAACAAGTGTTCGACCTTCAGCAGTCCATGTTTGGCATCGAATGAACGTTTTGACATCTCGGAGCTAGAAATATGGGGCTTAAGCGATTGCATGCATATGCCAGGAGAGGTTAGTTCAAAATAGAAATTTTCAATTACTTCTCAACACGGTTTAATGATCCTTTCATTAAAAAAATTCTTCTCTTTTGGTATATAGTTCATGGCAGGCGTTAGCACTAGGGATGTGTCGATACCAAAATTTTTTGCCGATGCCGATACCGATGCCGATTCTTATTTTTAAATTTTGCCGATGCTGAACCGATGCCGATGCCGATTCTTATTTTTAAATTTTGCCGATGCCAAACCGATGCTGATGCCGATTCCAAGTTTAGCACACCATGTTTAATTAACAGATAGGATACTACATTATATCATTATATGAAGACTCAAACCCTATCCATCATAAACGATTATAATTTTGGACGAACGGTTCATTTCAATTAAATTTTTCAAACACAAAGCAAGAAAGATATCAGTTTTTCTGACCGTACTCACTGATATACGCCCAGAAATGAAATTGATAGCATTCAAACTGACTGTTATGTGCAAAAAGTATCGGCAAAGAATCGGCAATTTTTTGCAGTGCCGATTCCGATGCCGATACTCACGAAAACTGCCGATTATTACCGATGCCGATGCCGATTAATCGGCACATCCCTAGTTAGCACTGTAGAAAATTTAATGAAAAACAGGAATCGACTAGATATCCGGTTCATATTTTATATCCATCAGAAAAACCGACATCCAGGTCTGACAATTGATATAAACGTACTGTATTGCGTATTTTTGGGGTTCTGGTACTAATGGGTCACACAATTATAATATGTCTTCTAATTTTGTACGTTCTATTATTTGCAGACCAGCGAAGTTACCTCAATCATTGATAAAGATCCAGCAGCAACAGCAATGCTGACAATGACAGGCAAAGAGTTAAAGAGCGAAGGTTTACGTGAATCAGACCAGACGTCTGACATTCCGTCTGAAAGTCAACTTTATTCGTGTACGCATGTCAGTGGGGAACGATTTGGAGAATGAAAATAATGAAGTCTTATAGAAATATTCTTCGAAGATATACGGTGGCGCTATACGTTTTGAAATTGTTTAATGTCTTTCGGTGCCGTTCGTCACCTTGCGGTACTGTACACGAGTTACTCGCACATGAACACGTACGGCGGCAAACAGCGTTGCACAACAAGTGTAGCGCCATCCGTAATGTTGGTTCTGTTTTGTATTAGTTTAATTTATGTATAAATGCGTTTATTTAGTACCTAATTTATTAAATTAAGTTTGTGAGCGGTGTGTTTTTAAGTATATTTTCCAACCAGGTTTTTATGTAGAAGTTTTAACAGAGTTTTTAGGTTTGTTTTATAGCGCTTTGCAAGCAGTCGCCATATACCTGCCGAGGCTATATTGGGTTCAGTTTAAAATAGTCCTGGGTTGAAAGAATTGAGTATATGTAAAATATATGCATTCGTTTTGGTTCGTTTATACTTTTCTGTGATCTATGCATGTGCAATCTATCTTTGTATTAATGTGTTGTTTATATATTGTCACTGTTCTATTTTATTAGTTTGTGGTCCTCAATCCGACTCCAGTATTCGTCAATGCTGGATATTTTATCACAGAAACTTATAACTTTATATTATATTTATCACCGAGTACATTGCAGTCAATCTAAATCACCATGCCGATAGACACGTTAACTGAACTACTTTTAAAACGATTATGTGGTCTTGAAAAAATATTACATTATGGTTTGATTTTGTGTCGTCAAATTTACATGTATCTGAACACAGACAGAATCTTCTCATCGAACGAAAACGAACCAAGTTATTTGTAAAAATTGCAACATTTTTCGAAATCCAGAAAAATTTCATTTGCGTTGTCGCAAACCTGGAAGTACTTGGCACTGGCAACCAGGATATAGCCAGGATATCCGTTTCTGGTAAAAATCAGTGTCCGTTTTCGTTCTAATTCCGGAAATTCTGTTACTTTTGTGCTCAAAATTAGTTAAATTCTCGTATACAACTCGCAATTTTTCATTTACGCAAATTCGCTGCAATTGTTCGATATGAAACGAAAATTATGACTTCATCACAATCTTTAAAGTTTTCGTGCATAGAAATCCCGATGAATATGTGCATGCTTCAATTGAGTGGTAAGAAAAATAAAGCACCTTTGATACCTATTCTTCAATGTCCGTTTTCCGTTCCGTTATTTTGATCGCTTTTCGTTTACACCCTGCTGGCAACCCTGTAGAATTTTGTTGAGTTTGGTGAGTTAAGTGTTTTGTAACAAGTGTGCGTATTATAATACTGTATGTATATATGATTGTGTAGTAAACGTTTGAAATGTTTGCTCGCGTTTTGCTTGATAAACTTCGCTGCAATAACTGAACCTAAGCCAACCATTTAATTTGTCGAAAGCATAAGCTTTCTCTATTACAATCCCGTAGCAAATGGACCACCTCTCAATGTAACACGGGTAGCTCGACGGTTTGGATCCCAAGGACAGTGCCAGTGATAAGGAGTCGAGTAGCGATACAGATGATAATAGTACTGTAAAATCCCATAGTCAGAATAGTAATACAATCGAATTAAACCATAACTATCGCTGACGCAAAAGGGACTTTCCAAAAACAACGTTTTGCGGGGCTTAATTTCCAATTCCATTCAATAATTCGATTTCATTTTTTAGCTTTTTAAGACCCGATCTGAGATTCGGATTATTTGGATACTGTCCTATCAGCATTTGTACATGAATAACTTGGCTCTCTAATGATTTCCTCAACATGTCGCGTTCCTTAGCTTTATTTGAAAGCAACGCAAAGGCGTTGCTGCTATCAGTTGATCACAAAGCCGCTTTTGATTTGGTGGAGTAGTCATTTATTTTTGAGACACTTAGGGTCATGAATTTTGGCGAAAACTTTTTAAACATGATCAAATGTATTTATAAACCCGGATGTAGAAGATCATCTGTTATATTTAATGGTTTTAAGTCAGAATTTTTTCATGTTTTCCGTGGAATTCGACAAGGGTGTCCCTTATCGCCGTCATTATATGTCATAACAGCGGAAGTGGTAGCTCATTATCTTCGAATAACTTCAAGAATTTCGGGGATACCACTATACGGCATTAACACCCGAGTGACTAAGTTTGCCGACGACACTAATATTTTTCTAAGTAGGATTTCAGATATAAGTGTGGTTTTTGATGTTTTTGAAAAATTTCAAAAGGCCTCTGGCAGTCGACTAAAGGAAACTAAAACACAGATACTATTAATGGGCGATCTAAGGAACGCACTTGTACCCCATCAATATGCACGCTTTATTGTTGAAAGAGTGAAAATTTATGGCCTTTGGTTTGATTCAAAGGGACTCGATGTTCCTGAAAATTGGATAAAGTGCTATGAAGCAATTGCAAGTCTTGAACAGCGAATACCGCCCCGAGGTATCTCTGTTTTTGGAAAAATCCATCTTGTTCACATTTATTTTTTGTGTATGTTTAATTATTTGATAAAATTAGTAACACCCCCTGAGCAACTAGTGAAGGAAACTATCAATGTGGTTTATAAGTGGTTGTGGTACCCGTCCACCGCTAGTATTATTAGAAGGGATATCCTGTTTTTACAACCTAGTCACGGCGGGATAAATTTCCCAAATATTTTTGTCAGACTGAAAGTGAATCGTTTAATGTTTTATATTCGAATATTAAGAGGTACCGAAGTTGTGAGTTGGAAGAGATGTTTCGAACATTTCTTTCGGCAAGTTCAGTTTTCGACTAAACGTCAACTGAGACGCATTGATGTACCGGAGTTATATAAAGAGATACGGATTGCAATGATTGAGTCATCTTTTAAAATGGATGGAAATTTTTGTTGGTTTTTTGGCGAAAAGTTATCCTTAAAAACAGTGTCGGCAAATAAATTGTATAAAATGTGGATACACGCTGTGTATAAGGGACTCATGCATCCTAAACATGTTTTTTGGCGAGACGAGCTAGGAGTTGAACCTATTTTTGTCGAGCGATCATGGATATGGGCAAAAGCGAAATATGTTGACGGCTCTGCGCGAGACGTCCATTTTAGGTTAAGACACAAGTCATTGTATACTAATCACCGCACTAGTCATTTTACAGATGGGACAAATATATGTTCGTTTTGTTATTTGGATGGAATTGAAGTGCGGGAGGATAATGTTCATGTGTTTATTTATTGTTTGCGGGCGCAAGAAATTAGTTTTTTCATTACTCCCGTTTTGCAACAGGTAGCTGGAGTAAATGAAATAACGATTTCGGATTTAATTTTGGGACGAAATATTCACGACCCATTAAAGAGAATAGCTTTTAATTTCATCGTCCAACATGCACAATTGGCAATATGGAGTGCTCGATGTAAACTCGAGTTTAACAATGAAAATGTCTGTCTTGTTGATGTTTTTCAGGAAAATGTTTATAGAAATTTGTGCAAACTTAAGCTGTATCTAAAAGAAGAATGTTTTTTTAAGGTTTTTGGAACAATAACCCGACAGAATGATAGCATGCTGGGTTTTCTAATGTCTTTTTCTCAGCGTACCTGATTTGTAGTTTGTTTTGAAACTAGGTTTCTTGTGTGCTTTTTAACATATTTGCTCTGAATAATATCCTTGCAAGCAGAGTAGAATAATGGGTAATTTTCAAGGACCTTTGTTATGTTATGATAATATGTTGTTGCCTTCTTTGGTTTATATAATTGCTTTCGTTGATGTAAATGTGGTTTATCCTTTTAATAAAACCCGGGGTGTTCGGCAAACGAGCGCTTCGGACTTAAACTTAAACTTCCAATTCCAAATGATCTTGAACGCGGTCCTGTTGACTATTTCACAATGTTTTTAGTCCGGAGCAGATGGAAATGCTCGCAGAAAAAACTAATATATACTCTTCAATAAATAGGTTCATCAATAAACCTTTCTAAGAAAAAGTTCGAGCAATTTTTCGACATAATGAAACTGGGTATTTGTTCGATGCCGGCTATGCGAATGTATTGGTCTCGAAACTGGCGATTTGCTCCTGTTGCCAATGCTATGGACCAGAAACGTTTTGAAGAAATCCGAAGGTATTTTCACTGCGTTGATAACCGCGAAACTCCGACAGGAGACAGAAAAACCTGACAAACTGTTCAAGGTACGGTAGCTATTAGAATCAGCTCTTAAGAAATGTCTGAAAATTTGTTGCGGGGAACGTCAATCGATCGACGAACAAATAATACCATTCAAGGGGTGTTCGTCGCTGAAGCAGTATGCCGAAAAACCCCATAAATGGGGATTCAAGGTATACGCAATAAACGGGGTCAGTGACTTCACGCACGATTTTATGATATATTGTGGTCCGGTGGATACTCCGGCTGATCGGCCAAGTTTTGGGCACGGTGGTGATGTGGCTTGCAAACTCTGTAGTACGCTTGAATAAAACAAAAACTACAAGGTATACTTCGATAATTATTTCACGTCCTTAGAGTGGGTGACCAATCTTCAATCTGTCAATACCATACGTAACCTGTTACGGTCATGCTCTTTGGAAACAGATAAGGCGATAAGAAAGTGCGACGACGATCGTGCGCATTCAAAGTCGATGCTAATAGCGGTATCTGGGTTTTGAAATAAATGGATATTAATACAGTACGGTTGGTGTCATCGTATGCTGGGGTAGCTCCGGTAGGAAAAGTAGAGGGTTGGAGCAAAAAACAGAAGGAAAAATTGCAATTGATCAGCCATTTATTGTTGCTGAGTATATTGCAGTGTAGTGAACAGTTGCTCCTTATTTGATTCTTTTAATTAAAACACCATCGATAAACTAAGCGTAGAATACGTGCGTTGTTATCCAGATACGTAAAATTTACGTTACATGTTGTACAATGTTACTGCTATCACTGTTAATTTTGTGCAGTAGTAAAGTGTTTTTACGTAATATATGGTCTAACCAAACACATAGAACCCCAGTTCCCAATGTTGAAAAATTTATATGTAGCAAAAGAGTGTCGAAATCTACAGTTTACATGTATATGAACATGAGAAACTACGCCAAAAATACTATAAAATTTTTTTAAACGAGTTCCCTATATTTTGCCCGTGAAAGGATTAACCGTAGAAGTAGTCTTTTCATTTGGACGTGTTTCTGCGTTTTCCCATGAGTCCATTTCGACTCTCACCCATGAATATGCAACAACTGTTGATGTTTTGAGCGGCATCAACCATTAGCACGGATTGCGAACCGAACCTACTCTGTTTTTGGAGGAACTCGATCTTACGTTCCGGACACACTATGCATTTGTTGCTAATAGGACCTAAGCATGTTATCGTCCGTGTATTGGAACGTCGATTCCTCTATTCAGGCATGACTTATTCCCCCAGAAATAAAAAGTGGGGTAACTGTAAATCGCGTTAAGTACATTTTGTTTTACGCTGAATATACGTAATTGCATACTTTGCATTAAGGAATAAGCATCCAGTCTCCATATGATGAACCGAACAGTTTAATATATTTCTTTTATTGTTAGCGAAATGTATTGTATTTTGCTTGTTAAGACTGTGCATATAGAATGACTGCTTCCGACGGATCTGATTTGGAAAAAGGTAATATTTCCGAATAGATATCGTATAAATAAGGAGACTCTGATGATTTTCTAATTTTGTGCTTTATTTATAATTTGTGCTTTAACGTGGTGCTTTTAAGATGTTTCAATACAGTATTTTCATACTTGAGTTGACAGTATCGATGTTTTGACTGACGTAAAATAAAATATGTTTATATTATGTATGTTTTTAGAACTGTATTTCCTGATCTACAGATTTCTGCAAAACGGTCCATGCAAAGAATCCTCACAGGTTTGTTGTTAAAAGAGTTAGAGCGGTTGGATACTCATTTTAATGTGGTCCGGTGCCGTAATGCCGTGGTGTCGCTTGTTGCGAAGGGTGACGGACGGACATGACAAGTATAGTGCCACCGTTAGACTTATTGTCTGTGGAAGATAGGCTTGTAACTACAAAGAATTGATCCCTGGCCGTGGCCAGCGTCTCTGTCGGCGTGTATTGCGTAATCAAACAGCCCCCGATTTTACGATCAAGGAATCTGGTTACATTTACCTCTATCCAATAAAGGGGGTGAGGGTGATATATACTAATGACGGAACGCGCGCTGGGTACACTTTTTGGTACATAAATAAAGGAGTATCCAGGTGGAGTTGGTGTCAATTCTTCCTTCGTCATTAGCACAAAAACAACCCCTATGAAATATTTCGGAATATAATCCCCTTTCCAAAATCCTGGCTACGCCCATGTACCTAAATGTACCCGATTGTAAACCTATTTTTGTGTTTAAGAGCCGTCATCGGCTCTTGAGTTTACGATCAAAAGTTCGTTAATTAACGTTTTATTTTCAGATATTAGCCAAAGAGCTAGAACGAAATGACGTAAGTTTTGTTAAACACCATACCGGTAAAGTGTTAAAAGTTTTACAAGTTAGTTTGAATTCTTATGCTGAACCATTCTACATATTGGTTGACCATCATAAACCTTATGGCAAACTAGGATCGGTTGTACATTTTCAAATAATAGCGGAAACCCAAGCTTAAGCGTAACTTCTACCGTGGTGCAAAACTGTACAAGATCCACGGCCAATGTTACTTTCAGGGCCATAACAGTATAGTAAGCGTATGCCTAAGCCTAAGCCCAAGCTTAAGCGTTGCAAAAGCGTATTCCTAATCCTAAGTCTAAGCATAAGCAAAAAGTAGTCTAGAATCAAAGCCTACTCTTTTACAGACCTACCAGAAACCGTCACGGCCCTAAAAGTAACATGGGTCAGATCCACAATGACAATAGCAGTCCAGTGCAAGATATATGTTAGTGCAAGCATATACTGTGGTCCGTGTTTTTCACATATTATTTCGGGTCCGTTTTGATTTTTTTTTGTGATGTGTAACAATATTCGATTACTCATTTGATATTATGTTTAGTATTTTCTAACCATTGGAATAATGTTTTAGTTGATACCAAAACGGTGGGACTATCTTGGACATGCTCACAAACGAAGCCTTCAAGACTTTGTATGTTACGTAACTTTATGCTTTTGATTTACTTTTCGAAGTCTTTGTAAAATTATTGAAACCTAAATTTTGTATGTTAGCAATCACCAAGTGCGACCGGATATTTTAATTTAATTTCCATTAAAGATTCCAATCTGATCTAGGTATAGGGACAGCCTTCGTCTCGACTCAGTTGCTAAAACTGTTACAATATATACCATTTTTTGTTAAAGTTGTTACAAATCACAATGAGTGACGCTCAATTAGGCTGAACTGAATTGTTACAATCAACTAATTTTGCAAACTGTATAATCAATAGTTGTCATAGTATGTGGAAGTGGCAGGGTGCAACCAGAATTTCGATTCGATTTGAATTCCGATTCAAGATGAGCATTGATTCCGATTGCGCAATCCATCGGAATTTTTAAATTTTAATTTTAATCTTAGTTGTGATATACATATATTCGTCGCATAAAAATTCTGTATTATTTATCTATTAAATTGCTTTCGATGAGGTACCTTATCAATAATTGATTGCAGTTCAGCTTTGCAGAACCGAAAATCATCGCCAATTTGTTCATGCTTCCTTTTTGAAAATTGTTACTAGCAAACAGACACCCTAATCAACATTATTTGTCAATACAAATTATCAGTAAATAATCTTGAAATTTCTAGCTCCGATTCTGGTTACAATTCCGGTATAAATTTGCTGTTCCGATTCCGATTCCTGTGTAATTTAGTTCCGCTTTGCACCCTGGATTGTGGCATGTAGTAGAAACTAAATCTGGAAAGTAACGTGAAATTAAAACCTCTTCATTCACTGATCCGAAAGCTGTAACCAATCGCTAACTGATGATACATACTGGACTCATTTAAGGATATTGACCGTTACGAAATTGCTTACTATGCATGATTGATTTATAGTCTTACGAGCATTCTTCTGTTCCGAATGATTACCTGCGGCGTTTATGTCAACGGCTTATTACGCTTACGAACAAGTATCATCCAACGTGCTCTTTGGCAGTACGCACTAGTTTACTCGGTCAGAATCGAAATTCACTAATCAGAGAATATGGTACGTTGCGATCATGAATGTTTACGGGAAATTTTTATAACATTGTTTTGCTTAGACTTAGATTCATGGTTAGAGTTAAACTGTCCGACGGTGTATAGGACCTGTTGATACATTGCCAGGATAAACCCATTGTTATTCACGTATAGTTGTAAAATATTTTATTGGGTTGCCAATCTCAATAATTTCTTGATGAAAAATCTTCAACCATAATTTAGTATCGGGACTTTAGGTTGATTAACGGTCATTTATGAACAAATTAGCATTATAAATTTTGATATAGCATGTGGAAAGTTTCAGCTGATTTCAAATGCGGATGATTTTTGTCAACTTTTTATTTTTACTGTGATAAAAGTTATTCTGCAAAATAAAATGTTTTCCTGTTTGATTTTTAGACAAACAAAAGTATTGGAATCAGTCGCAAATTATTATGCGAAAGCATGCAACTGGTCATTTAGTTGAACCTCAGGGTATTGGAAAAACAGCTCCTATTAGTAAGTTTGTTGTTTAAACTTGTATTTTTAGTATTATGCCAGCAGAATTTTTAAATGCGATCACACTAAAATTCGACTTCAATATTGAATTCGGAATCATTAGTTCTCGGTATGGTTCTGTGTTAATTTGAAATCTTGATAAAACGTGTATAATTCAATGAGCTTTCATGAGTTTGGAGTACAAATTGTATAGTTAATTATAAATTTGTTACCGATATAGCGGCTTAGCCAGGTAAGTTTAGGATCAGAGTCTTGTTTGCGATTTTCGCCAGAGGGGTTAAGCACAACCTCACTTGTAAATAAAAACTGCCCTTCGAGATATATTTATCTGGAAAATACCGCCTTTCCAAAATCCAACCTACGCGCTCCTGACCAATGATTTTTATTTTATTTGTATAAATTTTGTTACTTAATGCCGTGATCACTGCATACTTTATTTTAGGCAGAATACTATCCGGCAGGGAAACTTCTGGCGGTACAATCGAAAAACAAGTTTGCTCGGCGCGTTTTCTTGCGTCTCGTATATTTAATACTCACGTTCGCATTTTGGGCCATTTATCATCAGTTTTCTGTGTTATATTCGATCGAACCGGCACAGTAGCGTTCACGGTAAGTTCGTTGCTCAATTGGTTATGTTCACGATAAGTGACTGTTTTATGAACGGTTTAAAATAATATTGAGAAAAAAAGTTGTTTGAATTTTTACTGTCGCTGTAACCGCGAACAGTTGCAATGGCGGTTGCGATCGATTGCGTCCAAGATATGAACGATCGCGATCAGATTCGCGATCTGGAACGTGATATCGGAAGCATTTAGTTCGGTCTGTGACTGTACGTAATAATTTTGATCAGTAGTTGTTATGCACTTGGTTTGTATTCTATTAAGCACTGTTTCAGGGAGCTGACGATAAACTGGTAAAGGCGTGGGATGTTGAAAATGCAAGATTATTGTATACATTTCGAGGTTGCACTGGGGATGTGACAGATTTGAGTGTTAATCATGAAAATACGTTGTTAGCGGCTGGTGGCTGTGATCGATTGATAAGGTAGATTACGTTGTTTATTTTTATTACATTTTGGTGCTTTCGCGTTCTTCCCATCACCTGTGATGCCATTTGAATCATTAAAATTTGATGAAATAACGTACAGTAGTGACTGCGTTTTATTTGAACTAATGTTAGATATCAAAGTTTGTTTTTACTAGTTGGTGCCTTTTATAGCATTTTTGCATATTCGGACGGTGCACTGTTAGTTACCAAGTTCGAAAGTACAGATGATATAAAGTCATGTTGTGCCAGAGGAATGGTATTGTTATGGCAAACATACAAAACATAGTTTGTTAATGATTGTCTTCGGTTCTAGAGTATGGTCAATTCAGTCTGGGGCGACGGTCGCTGTACTTCAAACTCATACTGCGATGATCAATATTTGTCAAGTAATTCATTAGTGTTATGTATATGAGTGTTTGTTAAGTTTCGTTTAACGTAGTCTGTGAATTCACTAAGCCAGGTATTCTTTTTTGTTCAAAACTTGTGTACTTTGGCACACATAAACTTGTACCCCTTCAAGTTATTTTTCACACTATTTTTTAAATCTTAAGATAAAAGATAAAAGTATCATTAAGTTCCATGTCCCAGTTCACTATTTCTTGCTGTCCATTTGCAACTGTATTTTATTAATTTCATTTTGAAGCCAGAAAAATTCGTATATGCACACATTAGGGTGCATCCGGATACTAAAAATAACGGAGCAGTTCATAAATGTAAAGTGTCTGGTTAATTTCAAGTCAGTGGGGATTTTCCTAGTCTGGGACTGACTGGACTCGGTGAGATTTTTCGAGTGAGAGGAGTTGATCATACGCTTCATCAACAGCCCCCTAATTCTATTAAAGAGAGATTATAGGTTTAGCAAATTTTCATGCTTTGATTTTAGAAGATTTGTTAAGGTTTACTGTGTGCTCATAGGAGGAAATCTGTAAAAGACTGCCAAACATCTCTTTATGTTTACTTTAACCACTTCTATTTCTGCTTACAAAAAAGTGTAACCTATCAAAGTTGTGATGGTTCCTTCACTGCATAACGTTGCTTTAAGATTGCCACTCTAAACATCAGCGCCATGTAATTACATGTAACATTGTGTATATAATGTTATATTACGTACTAGTATATTCGTTTTTAGTTCATTCCATTTGTATACGGCAATTTACGGTACCTCGTATCGGCAAGTAATGATGGTTCGGTATGCTTTTGGACGTGGGAAGTCAAATCGCTGCTTTTTGAGCTGAAACCAGTTCAGTATATGGAACGCACTCGACCTGGCGTTCAAATGTCTTGTTGTTCATACAGCCAAGGGGGCCAGTTTGTGGTCGCTGGTTCTACCGATTGCACCGTCCGTATTTATTTGGTAAAACCTTTGCCAGACGGACCAGAAAGAATACTGGAGGAAGAAGCACATCAGGTATTAGCTCTTACATAAACTCATTGTTAAGCTGGAGTATATTGCGTAATAATATGACGCTGCGCCTTTTAACAGTTATTCCTGTAGTAACAGGTAGGTCATTTGACGTCATATCCTACGTCCAATTGGAGAGAGGGGTCGAAGGTTTTGTTTGCAACATTAAATACCGTTGGGATCTTGTAATGTATTGTAGACTCCATATCGCAACGCTTATGCTCCCAGATTAGTGCGCAAAATCTGCTATAACACTCCGCTAATCAGGGAGGGAGTATTTCACAGGCGATAAAATTGCTAGAACCCTGGGAAAGAATTGGAATGGAAGCTCGACCCATACATTCCCGACTGCTCCCCTGGATCCTTGCACCACACTAAACTTGATAATGTATGTGGTAAATTTTAGATGGTGTTGAAGGAAAACTTTTTATTTTGAGTTGGTAAAATGGTATTACATATTTTGTTTTAGGATCGTGTGGAGTGTGTAGTTTGGTCGCACAGAAGTCTTCGATTCATAAGTGCAAGTCGAGATGGCGTCCTAATTATATGGACTTTGTCAGGATCACAGTGGAAACGAATCAAGGTTACCATGACACATTTGGAATCATCAAAACAGTAAGTGATTACAAATCTTTCAGTTAGGGTTCGTTTTTCAATTTTTGTGATATATTTAGAATTATTTGGGCAAAGAAAATGTTGGTAAATATGATAAAATACAGATGACTTTTTTCATGCAGTTTGTTTGAATAAACCTGGTGGTTATTGCTTGATTTTAAGGTTTGTTTTTATTTTTGTTATAAATTTAGGCTTATGTGGGCAAAGAAAATGTTGGTAAATTTGATAAAATACTGATAAATTCATTTAGGACTGAATCGATCTTTACGAACTCTACGCAGTCGCAGGACATTCAAACCAAATCACTGCTTTGTGCCGGTGGAAATGCAAATAGCCCCGGGGCAAAACTTCAAATTTCTGTTGCACACTGGAACCAAAATGATTCGTCAGTTATTCTGTCGCTAAACGACTGTACCATCCGCTTAATTAACGCGAACAGTGGACAACTTGAACGCGTTCTCAGGGTGAGAATATTGCTTTAACATAGCACAATATTACCAAAATGTTTTATCGAGTATGTGGTGATGTCTGATAGTGAACAATTTTCCACCAGTTCACAGTTGATAATTTATTTTAAAAAATATGCGTTACTTCAGGCGTTTACATAATATCATATGCCGATTGGCATTTCTTTTCGCTGTAAGCTAACACAGTACATAAACACAAAAATTATTGTCATGAGTAATTTTTTATTTGTATTTTCAGGGACATAGTGACTTGCTGTATTGCCTTGACACCACTCCGTTAGACCACGCATTGCTACTTGCGGGAGGCCACGACGGATACATTACTGTTTGGGATCTTGAAAAAGGCGAAATTATAGAGACACATTTCAACAAGGTTAGATCACGGGCTTGGGCTGCAAAAATTATTCGTATGTCTCTATTTCAAGAGTGTATTATTTTATTTATTTATTTATTTATGTGAAATATACGGCTTTCAATAATTACTCATGTTTAAAACTGGCCGTAATAATCGTTATGTTTTGGTGCAGTCAAATGCGTACATGACAGTGAAATAATGGAACGTTAAACCACTTTATTCGAAGTACAACTAAATTTTTTCGTTGGTGCATTAAATTTAAAGAGAAACAGTGTGAAAATAAGTATATATGGCAGTGCTGTGTGAGTTTTAGATTCTTGGTCAAGGGCATGGAGCCGTATTCGATTGCTTGTTTTCGCCAGATTTCTCTAAAATTGCTGCCACGGATTCTCATGGTTATTTAACAATACTGACAATGAGCAACAGTGCAAAATTTTTGCAGGTGAGAAGCTTTGATCTATTTTGCTGTTTAGCACGTGAAAGCATGGGTGAATGTTGAGAATTTTTAGAAAGTACGTTCATCATAAAGCTGTTGCCTTGGTAGCGAAAGCTAAACTATCAGAATTAACGTCTATTGTTTTGTTTTTAATACAAAACGATTGTATTGCATTTTAGGCACCCAAAGAACAGTTCTTTCACACAGACTACAGGCCGGTGTTGATTGATTCGCAATCGCGTGTTGTAGATGAGCAGACAGGGATGGAACCACATAGGTTGCCGCCTCCGTTTTTGGTAAGTTTGTAAATAGACTGACAGCTTCTATGTTAGCCATTTTTGGCTTGCTAACTTAATCACCTGCGTAGTCAGAAATATTTTCAGGGATGGACACGACCTGCTGTTATATATTTTGTACGTATACGTAGTAGAGGTGTACGGCAAGTTTTGTATTTGAAAATTTTTTCACAAGAGAGACCTTTACTTAAAATTTTGGATAAAAATCGGAAGGAGGAAATGTGCCTATTCTTCGGCGTACAGCCTTCAGCCTAAGTATCAGAAACGTTTCACGGTACTGTAAATTTGGATTGAAATTGCAAATACGATGAAGCTTTTGATTAAACTCTCAAAAAAATAAAAATTTACCATTTTTGCTGGTTCAAAATTTTTTATTTTAGGTTGATTCAGATGGCAATCCGTACTCGCCAGAGCTTCAACGACGTGTTCCTGGACGAGCCAACTGCTCTGATAATTTCCTGATTCCGCACACGATAATCCCAAGTGGTAAATTTTCTGCGTATGAGTATTACTAAGTTTATATTTTCGTGCGAGCCAAGTGTTGGAGGGCTGTACAATTTTGAGTGAACACAGTACCATTGCCGGCAAAAGTTTCGAATCAAGAATAGATATGTATTTTGAAATGATTTTTATACGCAGAAGTTATTATTCGGTGAATGAACCATCCAACCGCGCCTAATTATGAATGATAGAGATGGAGCTTGAAACTCTGACCAGTGTTATAATAGTGAATTGCAGTTTCCTTAGATGTGTCTTGGCCAATGAACGTAATGTTGGAACTTCGCAGTTTTCTCGGAAAAAAAAGAAAAAAAAAAAACTCCCTTAAAAAAAAAAAGCGAGAAAAAGGGAGAGACAGCAGAGAATATAGCGCACGGGGAGAGAGTGGGCCAAAAAGCCGGCCAAAACCACACACAAGAAACCCCGCCCCGGCCCCACCAAAAAGAGCAGCAAAAAATCCAACCGCACCACCCGTGATATTTATCAAAAAGAGTAATTTATAATATTCAAATTATTTATATTTTGGTTCAACTAATACCTATAGCAGTGTTAGTTTGCGTTTCCTCAATTTTATACCGGTCTGGATCCTAAACGCATTTTAATATTATTATTTCAGATGAAAACTTCAATATCGAAATTTTGGATCCACTGTTTCCTTCCACTACTTCAGTCAGTAAGTTCAAAATCAAATTGGGTGTCGCACTTTAAAAACAGCGTATATTGTAAGCAATTTCAGACGTTGAATAATTTCAATAACATCTGTTGTTTTGATGATCAAGATTAGTCTCGAAGATTATTGAATCAAGCTATGGAGATGTTTTAACTTTAGTTGCACATCAAAAACATTCCGAATGAATTGAGTTATACTATTACAGGCTCAGTGCAGTCTGCGTCTACTGATCAACAGCAACTGCCGACGTGTTTTTGGTCGCATGCAACAATTGTTCCAACATTGGAACCGGCAGTCTTGAAGTATGTATGCTCAGAGTAATTCCAGTAGTGTAAATATGAATACTTTCGGTAAACTGTACAATAAACTGCCTCAAACTTGGGCTATTCTGATTGGCAGCTGTTTTAAGAAACGATGTAGCGTTGTATTCTGTTAATATTTGCTATTTATTTGCTAAACGATATTTAAATATCGGCAACAGTTGTAATGAACACGTTTTCCAAGTTGCAATATTTTGTTGTAATGAAGAAACGTTGTGCTTGTAAACATGAATTAATTCCAAGCAAAAATAAAACATTTTCGTTTGTGTATGTTTCAGATCGGAGCTTTTAGCACGTAAATCGTTGTTACGTTTCGAGCTTGAGCAGTATCGTAAACAGCTGAACAAACCATCTTCACCAGCATTTCTTAGTAGTGTGAGTTCATAATTATTATATACTTGAAATCAGTTGCGCTTCAAAGGCTGTCCTTGGCTTATTTTAGGTGGAGGCGGGTCCTTAAATTGTGGTTCAAATGCGCATCATTTAATTTTTGTCGAATTTAGATGTGAAACAAATTGAGAATGAACTTAACTAAATTTTTTCAAACCAATTTTGTCTCATCTCTATCACGATAATACTAACAAATAATTGCTGCTTCAATTCTGTGGACATAATATTTCCAAGTTTAAGCCTAAGCATATTTTTGCACATGTTTGGATGAGTCAGTTCAGTATTGCAGGATTCTGCTCGAGACGAACCAATATTCGCAAGCAGAATTTCACCAAGACGCAAACCACGGCATGGTTATCGTACGCGTGGTAACGATGAACGAAAATTGCGTATATCACGTGTTCGATTAAACTACGCCGAAGTTAGTGTTTGTTAAAGACTTTAAAGTTGTTCAAAACGCTCTGGTTGTTGCGTTTGGGCTTCTGATATCGGTGAAAAATTTTCGTTTCAACAAAAAATCTAAACATGACGGAAGTCATATATTGTATACATGTGAATCTGTTGCTGGTGTTAGCTTTAACGCTAAAAGAAACGAGGTGTGAACACTGGTGACTATTGTGTATTTTCATTGCTTAACTGTTTGAAAATCAGCGGCGTATGCATACACCGACATCTACGCGTTGTATAAGAAAGATAAGAAAGCAGTTAAAAGTAAATGAAAAGTGTTAGGGTGGCGCTATACTTTCGATGACGTGCGACGACGTCCGTCACCGTACGTTTGTCGTACGGCGCCATCCGTCACCGCATGTCACCTTGGCGTATTGGACGTGAATTACTCACGTACACGTATAATATCGTTTGGTGACGGGCGGCACTGGACCACGCCTCAGACAAGTATAGCGCCTCCTTTAGGCAATGAGCCGCTCAAGACGCTCCCGTTGAGATGAACTGCATTTCTTATAAACATAGTAGATGAGCCGTAGCCAAGAGTTATTTTACGGCTGAGGCGTCTGCGGTTCCGAGTTCGGAAGGCAGCAGGGTGCAAAGCGGAACTGGATTCCTACAAAATTTGATAATATTGATTTATGGTGTATTGGTTGGCAACTATTCTCAAAAACGTCGCATGAACAAATTGGCGTTTTTGGCTCTGTAAAGCTAAACTACAAACAATTATTGCTAAGTTAAGTTATCCAAAACAATTTAATAGATAAATGACGCAGATTATTTGTACAACATATCACAACATGTGGCCCTAAAATTAAATTGGGGAAATTACGATTGCGACTGATTGTGCAAACGGAATCTGAATCGGAGTCAAAATTCGTTTTGTATCGGAATTTTAATCGGAATCGGAATTCCGAGTGCACTCTGGAAGGCAGGTAATAATAATTATTGATTTGTGTTACAATTTGTAGCAGTTGAACGAGTCATTCGCAAGCATAAGTGCATCATCGGCGCTGTCTTCAGCAGACGACGCCGGTGCATATGGCTTTTCCGCACAGCCTTCAACATCTACAACTGCACTAGTAGTTTCAACCCTGCCTGGAATACCTTTGCTGAACGCCAGTCAAGATCAGGTCGTCACTAGGAGTGTGCTTGCTCGGCAACGATCAAACGCTTCGAATGGCGCTGACGGAAGGTGACCGATAGTCTTTTGGTGTTTTAATTTGGGGGCTTCTAGTGCTATTAATTTAAGCTGAAAATCATGAACCGGTATATTTTTATGTTTGTGCGAAAATTTTCAATCAGTAATAATTTTAGTCGTAGCTGCGGAATAAGATTAGCGTTTTGTCATGCACTATTTGTATGTTGCTAGTTTTAGTGGAGAATCAAATGAATCTGATTGGGCTGAAGAATATGGTTTTGACAGTACTGAAACGGTAATACATAATTGCTATTTTATGTTGTATTCTAAATGGTGGTATGGTATTGCCATATTTCAGTCGTTGTCTTATAATTTCGCAATTTTTCGCTCAATTTCTTCTATATAGGCGTGATATTGCTGTCGAAATACCTTGGGCTATTTTCTATATTTTGGAATCTCAAGTTTCGGCACCGAAATCTAGGTTTGATGCGACGCCTTTTATTTACAAGTGTTTGGTTAGTGGTGGACTGGTGAAATGGCCTCGTTCAGATGGCCATACCCGTCCTTCTAATTCGGAAACTCTCCTTTGTTCGAAACGGAAATTTGTAATTTCGATAACATATTTCAGGGACAAAGAAAGCGTCCTTCAAACCGGCTGTCTTTAAACCGGCGTCGTCATACAAGATCAACCCGCCAAATTCAGCTAACGGGTACGTGAAGCTAATTTTTTAAATAAGACAGTTAAGTTTTTTATAAGGTGGCTTCAGCTTTGTTATTTTTAGTCTTAAAATACTATTTTTTGACAAACATATCGCCTTTGATTCGAGTTTCATAATTTCTGTGAATATCAGTTTCGATAACCCTTACCATTTTAGATTTGCCATTCTATTGTCTGCACTCCACAGCACTCCTAGCAGCAGATGTTGCTATAGGAATATCGCCTGAATTCTATTAATGAAGCGGTTTTTATAATTTTTAGCCAATGATGATGATGATGAAGATGATGTTACTAAAAACAACCGACATCGTCGTTCGGTTACGGTAGTTTCTGAGCCGGAGGAAGAACAAGACAGTAATAGCGACAATGATAAGTCGAGCTCGGAATCTGAGTTAAGTGAAGAAAAACAACGCCGAACAGATTTGCGACGGAATATAATGTTGAAACGGCAGCGCCGAGAAACGGAAGTAGAAGAGGCGGAGGAAGAAATAGAAGATGAGGAAGAAGACGAAGAAGTGGAGGCGGAGGAGGAGGAGGAGGAGGAGGGGGAAGAACAGGAAGAAGAACAGGAATTGGAAGGAAGTGGAGTAGAAGAAGAACTGTTGACAGAGGAACATGAGAAGGAAAATGATGATGAGCAGGATGAAAATGAAGTGGGCATGCATGAAGGTAGACGAGGGAAGAAAGAAAGGAAATGTAGACAGAAGAGAAAGGAAACGCAAAAAGCAGATTTTGTAAGTGAACGGTCCAGTGACGACGGTGGTCAGTCGGAAGAAATTAGAGCGACATGTGCTGGAAGCTCTGTAACCGAAATCCAGAGAAAACAAAGCATTCAGCGACGACGGGCCAGAAGACGTAAAAGTTGGCAAAGCAAATGCAGTAGCGATAATACAGATTGCAGTCAGGCACAGGAGCGGTCGCGCAATGATCGGTTTGTCAGACTGAATATGACAGATGAAGATAAGATCAAACTGAGGAGGACGGCTGGCAGGGCAAGTTTACGACCGATTGCGTTAAGACCTATTCACGCGTGCAAATTTTTGCAGCTAAAACGCTCAGCTGCATTTTGCACAAACTGGCAGCTGGAATTGTTTGCAAGGCAATATCAGTTTTATTCTAAGCCTTGAAGTGAAACAGTTTGAATAATTTGCAGAACGCTGAAAAAATATCAGACATAGCTTCAGCTGCAAGTTCTCCGAATGAATTAAAACTTGCCGAGCTGCAATGTTTCAGCTGCAAGAAACGTTCTCGTGCAAAGAAGGCTATATTAAGCGTTTAACAAGCTGGTTTTCCATTGGCCAAACAAAATGTAGGTGCAATAAATTGAAGCGGCTTGCAATGGCGTTCATATGTGTAATTAAATTTAACAGCATGAATTCCGGTTTTTGCAGCTGTAAGGACTTTTTTGATACCGAACTTCACGAAATTTGCTCCAAAAACTTGTACGTGTGAATAGAGGTTTAAGAGGGTTGCATTGGAATTTCAAGGCAGCAGTAATTTTATATCGCCTCAGAGGTGTTCAACAAGCAAGTACATAATTTGTGTTTGGTTTATAATGTATTTTGATTATAATTGAGCAGTTATGTTATAAATTGAATACCTTCAAAAGATGAATTTAATATTTTGAGTTTTATTTTTAGAGTTTGTCGGAAGATAGTCAGTCGCAAGGTAACCAGTCTGAAGGAACTAACCAATATGCAAAGAAATACGACAGGAAAATAACAAAACCTAACATACCGAAGAGATCACGATACCGGGTAAGTGTCATAGATCAGATAAAAACAGATACGTTGATGGCTAGAAACAAGCCTGTTTGCTGAGTTGCGCGCAGCCTAGCACCATCAACGACGACGCTATACTTTTTGACTATTTTAATGTCTTCCGGAAACGTACGAAATCGTGTGCGAATTGTCGTACGGCACCAATTGCAACGCATACCAAATGAGCGAAACATTTGTAACCTGCGACACGGCGTCGTCAGGCGCCAGTATTGCGTTACCCTTTCATACGTTTATTTTGGGTCAAACCTGTTTGTTGATAACCTGTGAGTTTGTTTGGTCTCGACATGGTGGCACCGAATTCATGGTTTGACTGCATCCGCGCCCAGTACTAATTTGCCGAATCCATATCTAAATCTGGATGTTGCATTTTGCAAATATCCGATATATCAATAATTTGTTTCAAAACACCAAAGCAATGCCAGCCGTCTTATACGTTGATATTGGCAATTCCTCAGGCATAAGGGACCTGCAAACCTAATAAAGCATGGATTGCTGAACATTGTTGGATTCGGCTTTTTGGTTCGGCTTTTTCACAAACGAATCCGAACCGCCTATTTTTTCTGACATTAAATCTGGACTTTTCTTACCACCCGTTGGTTCAAAATCCGATGAGAATTTTTACTTTTCTTGTTTATATTAAGCTTGTTTCTCAGGTGCACACAATCAAGGAAGTACCGACTTGTTATGAAGATGTGCCGCAGCGATATTTGTTTGCTGATTGGATGTCTGCATCTGTTCCGCGGCGTTCGCCATACTTTCCACAAATAGGAGATGTGGTTAGTTTGCATTGGGGACTCGGCTGGTTCCATTATGCAACATCCACAATAACTATTTCCAGTTGGGCACCGAAAACGACATATGGTCATGCAAACTAGTGGCAATTTTCAAACATGCTACTGGTTAACATTATCGTAACAACGCGACATAGACAAAACATTACTGTAGATTGGATTTCTGCGCGGTCTATGCCACGTGCTAGTAATACATGTTAGGCTAAGGTTATGTTATTGATTTTAGTAGGATTAACATACGTGTGGCATTTTTCAAAATTGCACTCGCTAACCCTACCATATGTTGTTTTTGGTACCCAGGAAGGAATAATTATTGTGAATACAGTATTATCATGTTGTATTGATCAAAATTTATTGATGGATACGAACGCACTAATGAGTTTGTGTGTCTCGTGACAACCCACATCTTTCCTAAAAGGAATATGACTCTGGACTAGAGAGTAACAACATAATACGAAAACGCTAGCTTACAAGTAGTTGCCAAGAGTAATTCGTAGAAATGATTCAAAGCTTGTAACTCAGCATTCGCTACTTCTCGATATGCACAACCAATCACCGATCGGTAATAGGTGCAACACACATTTGAAAATACGGGCCCGATTACTAATTGTTCTTGTTGTTTGTACAAGTACCTGTAATAACAATAATTCAGGTCGTATACTTTTGGCAAGGACATCAGTTATATTTGAAAGCTGTCGAAGAAACAGCTGTTTACATCGTGAGGACTCCAGATGGTGGATTCCCGTGGCAACAAATGGAACTAAAGGTAGACGGCGCCTACGTCATTTTATTGGTTTGATTTGCTAATACTCGTTTACTGTTCACTGTAATTTTGATAAGTTTGCTACAATAACATTATGCCATTAGTGTATTAACATTGCTGTGATTATGCACAATATGACGTGATAGCGTAAAAAGGAATACGTAATAATTTAAGGTCGAGATTTTGCCAAAAATGCGTAGACTTAGCAGTGAGGTTTAATTGGAGATACGCTATCGAGATGGCGTTTGGTCTTGGTTAAGCTGACCAAATTACTGTCCGGCACCGCTCGTGGCTATTGGGTTTTTAGTTTTGACATCGTCATCGCTTTCTGACATGGTGACACTTTAGTAAGGTCACTTGAATATCATCCTTATGTTACAACGTTATGAAAGAAGAATTATGCTCTAGTCAAGATAAATACTTTCCCGTTCGTCAAACCCTGTGAACGCTTGACAACCCGACTTTGAAAGCTATCTTTTTTTTAGTGAGTAAAATATTAGCTGAGTTTGTTTATCTTTCAAACTTCGGATATTGTTTGTTGAATTTTTATTTGTATTACGGTTGCTTTTAATTTAGACGGAAGAGGTCTGTAAGGTAATCGGTGTCAAATGGCTAATCGAACCATACAGATTATGTGAAGTGAAGCTGGCGTTCTATGATGCGTTTGAATGCAAGGTTTTGCGGCAACCACCACCGTTTAATGTTAGGTATGTTTGGTAACATTATAAGACGCTGGTTTCGGCTATTTTTAAGGCACAGCAGTTGATATGGTTTTTAGTCTTTAAGGAAGTCGCTCGACTAAACGTTTCCACCGAAGACAATTATTGATGTTTTTTCTTTCAGATTTCACGATTATCCAAACGCGATTGACTTTTTAGTTTTGTATCAACATTATACTGCTGGAATTAGTGATGATTGGCGTGCTGGTGAGTTTGTATTTTTGATTAAGGGATTATAATACAACTTTTTTTAAACTTGGCCTCCTTTGCATAATAACATTACATCTGCGATCGTGAATTAATCTCGTGGATGATAAGCTGTTTATGAACGCTTTTTGGGTGTACGAGGGCGAACATTTTTAAACTACACTGTCTATAGACACATGCTGTATGCGGTATGCTTTTTTCCGTTTCAGTGCACTTTGACTACAAAATATTTCCAGTTTTAACTTCTCAGTAATCATATTTGCTATACTACTTGAAGTTTTTAGGCGACTCAATCTGTGCGTGTATCGATGATCAATGGTTTTTTGGTATCGTTTCCAAGAAAATACCGTACAATCCAGTGTTTGCCAATTCTAAATTTCAAAACCTTCGCGTTGTTTGGGATAACGGCGATACAGAAGTAATGAGCGCTTGGGACTTGGAACGACCTGATGGAAAACGTGAGTAACCGAGGTTTAAAAAATATTATTATTTAAGAAATTATTAATGAAATTTAAACTTTTCGCTGAGAAAAAATTACTTTTGCCAACGAAATTTGTTTGTTATGATACCGAAAAATACAACTGCTGAAACATTATTATTGTACTTTTGCGCAACCGTTTTTTGCAATGATTTCGAATAGTTTTATTGGTTGGAAATTTTAAGTAACGCAAAAATCAGTGAACGGCAGTTTGTTGTTATAGAAACTTGAACTTTTTCAACAATAAATTGCGAAGTTTTGGCTTACCCAGGATGGCCCAGGAAAGCTTGATGTTTAATTGAGCATGGGACGCGTTTAAAAAAAGTCCTTCGTTCAAGATTGAAAAATTTTTGAATAAAGCGGCTATTAAATAGATTCGTAATAGTTTGTTGGACAATAAGCTGTACAGTCGTGTATGACTTCAGAAGAACCAACCAAACGAGGAACTGGAGTCAAGCTTACGCGAGAAGAACTGGTACAACATGTAGCCTATGTGCCCACAGAGGATGAGCTGCCAATTGAAATATTGGTAAAATCTAATGCATATAAAGTTATTTTTGTCATACAAATGTGTCAAGACAACCAGGGGTTTTGCGTTATGTCCTTGTCAATATTGAACATTCCGTGAATTGCCTTCAGGCCTTGTGTTGTAGGTTTAGATGAGGTTTGCAAGTTAATGTGATAGTAAACTGTACATTTAACCGCCTTTTGAACTTTAGCTTTTCGCTCATCTGTGCAGATTACGAAGATTCAATTTTTATTCTCAGGTGTAGCTAGGATTTTAGAAAGGGGGATCCCGTTCGATTAAAATTTTGAAGGTAATTTCCTGTAGAACAAATTTCGAAGAGTAGTTGGTTTGACCTTTAAAGTTCTCCCTGGCTACGCACTACTTGTTTGAATCCTTAATTTGCAGTTTCGTGTCATGCGATATATTAATTAAAGCAATGCTTATTTTAGCATTCTGAGTTTGCCCGTTTACTTGACGGCATTCGCATGATGATGACATTTTCAATCGCTGAACAGTTTTCAACGCCCGTTGATGTACACCGATATCCGGATTACATGATGGTAATCGAATATCCAGTGTGTCTATCGCTTATAGCTGAACGCCTTGAACAACGGTTTTATCGGTAAGTCTTATAAACAATTATTTTTGTAGGGTTATAAATAGTTCAGTTGAATAAGCTAGCAGTTTCAAATTATTGTCTGCTATTTTGTCATCGCCCCCGTTTTAGTATTTTCAGATTTAAAAACATAACTTTTTTGGACGTCAAACACACTTTTCTGTACAATTTTTCGTTTATAATGTAACAGTGATATGTAAGTGAACTGCGTTTACTTGTTACTTTTGAGCGATTTGGCAAGGTTAATTGGAATGATGTCTTAAAATATAGTAATTTTGTGGGGAAAATTACTCAATCTCTTCATTCAAAATGTGTCTCCCGGTTGCCAAGCGCTTTCCTCGGGATCCAGCGAATGCCCAGATAGTGTCTGTTGCTCTAAACAGTGGATGAATCGTTTTTGTCACTGGTCATTGCCAGTGGATAGTACCACGAAGTTTTTAAGAATGTTGGTTCTACACTGCTTTTTAGGAGGCTTGGCCCTGCCATTCATGATATTGAACAAATATCCAAAAATGCAGAGCGATACAATTTGCCTGACAGCAAAATTGTGAAATCAAGCCGTTTGATTAAAAGAATTTTATTACAGTTTATATCGTAAGCGTTGTTTTTGTGCGTTAAAAACTAGGATATTGTACAAACAACATAGCATAGTAAAATTTTAGCCAGCGCTAAGCGTTATAATACAATTTTGGCTGTAATAACATATTTTCTACCGTGCCACGCGTCGGAACATATCTAAATTAAAGTGTTTGAAACAACACGCGACGGCGCCCGGCTAGGCTGGCGAGTACGACATTGGTTCGTTGTGTCAAGAGTGGATGATGCATACTTCTGCAAGAGTATGCAACTGGGTACATTCTGTGTAGAAAAGTATGTACCCGGCACGCGGTGCGTTTTTTGCCCAACCCTTTTATTTAGAGGGGGGTATAACCAGTATGAACTATGACAGTTTATGTATCCGGCAATAAAAAGGATCCGCTTACAGTTTAATTTAGGGTTATTACATGTGACTGCCACTTGACACAACGTTTCACACACCGATTTTGTAGCTCTAACTATGTATCTCAGTGATGAGATTTATCACTTTCACTGTTTGCAGAAAAATTAACTCGCCTAAAATGTCGAATCAAGTTTTTCGCCGTTTACACATTGCAATAACTTTTGGCACAACTCAACAAAGTACCGCACAACTGTTCGCAGGCAGCAAATTTTGAAAATCAAACGGGAATATTATTTTTAGAGATCCAAAGTGTACAAACATTGGGAGTATAATTCGAAGAACAGTGAGTCAGTCGTCACTTTACAAACAACCAAATACAACTGTTACAGCTTCAAACGTTGACGCCAAATTGCTGGACCAGGTAAACCGTGTAGGGTTTGATATAAAATAATCGCTAATATTTTAGCTCATTTGAGTATCACAGCCGCTTTCTTTTGCGTTATTCGCAAAATTATGTGGTTTAGTACAGGTCAGGGTAAGGCGTACAAAAAATGTGTAATGGATGTTATTGTATATCACAGTCGCGCAAGACTGTTTCAGAACAGTTAATGAAAGGCACTACTAGACGAGTAAGGTTGTTTGACTCACCTGGTTAGTCCAGGCTCAAGGTGTTCTGTGTTTGGGTGAACGCAGAAACCTACAAAATGTACTCTTATGCTCATGTTGTGTGTAGCACCTATCACCAGTTGGTGATATGTGTTGTATCTTTCAAACCATTTGCATTTGCTTTGTCAAAATGTTTTACAAATTTTAAAATTCGCAGCTGTATGAGTTTGTCAGTTTGAAAACCTATCGCTGACTGGTAACAGGTGCTATAGTCACTCGAAAAAAACATGCGTTGAATTCAAAAGTTTGGCTAAACGCGCGGCGGACTGAGTTACTGAGATCGAAAAAATATCTTTGTTGTTGACTGTTAGACATCAGTCGCTCTGATGTTACTAAAACGTGCAATCTTGTGTTTCAGCAATCGGTTCACAACACCCGCCGCCGCGATACGTCGTGGCAAACTGTGTGTCACGGTGTTTTGCAAGAATTGTACAAATCTCAAGATTCAGCTCCGTTTCGATCTAGCGGTACGGCTCCTCCTGTAAGTTGGTCGAAATGTTGGAATGCTTATGCGTATCTAAATTTCAATAGTAAAAAATTTCGTCTCACTGGAATAAGATTTTTTAATATTTCGTTCGATGTCACATTACTGTTGTAACAAATTCTACTACAATGACTATGATTTGCTAGAATAGTAAATGAAAGTAACTAAAACTATTAATGTTTGGAAAATATTAATTCTAATTTCGATTATGTTTAAGATGTGTTTTCGCGGCGATTGGAATTTTTTATTTTGCTGAACTTTGCAGTTTTACGATCTTATCGAAGATGCATTGAATATCGAAGAGATATCAAAGCGCCTTGAAATGGGTGTATATCAAAATCCGTCTGATTTTGCGACACAAGTCCAACAGATGCTTGAGACTGTTAAAAATTGTGTTGGTCATCGTCAAAAGGTATTAGAAGCTTTAATAGTTTGGTTGCCAATGATTTTGAATTAATATTAGTTATATATTTTACACTATACCCTGCTCTAGGTTTGGCATATCCTTAGGTGCGTGTTTTAGTTTTTGGCGAGGTTTATATTACGATGCCAGCGTTTTTTGAAATACATGTACATTTTGGGAAGCGGATACACATCCGTGACCGGGGCAGTGGGACAAAAGTGCTTGCTATTATGATTATTGAGAGAAGTGACCTTTCTGTAGGTACCCTGAAAACACGTGATAATAGTGTAATGGCTCTGTGTCGTATGAACACTTTATTTGTCATCTTTATTTCTCAATAAATTATCTATTTTAGTTGTGCTAACATTAATATTGACTTGTCTTTATATTCAACCGCTTTGGTTGTTTTCTCTAAAATATGCACTGTAAGTGATTCTGTATTTTTATTTTAAGATATACGGCAATGCGTTACGTTTGCTGTCATTGTTTAACGAAAAAATTGAACCGCTACTGCGTCGTTGGCGACAAGAAAACAGTGTTTTGACAGGCGGAGCGCAATCACGGTTTCGATCAACTGGATTGCGACAGACCAGGTTGGGCACTAGACTTGTCGTCATGGGCATATCTAGAAAATTATGGCTTGAGGACGGACATGCTACTTATTTAAGTATAAGGGTTGCGCTGTAGTTTTTAATTTTTTATAAAGTCTGGCGTCGTCCGTCGCCCGTACGGGACCGTTGCAGTGTCGTAAGCGAATTACTCACGTATGATACCGTATGTGACGGACGGTGACGGACAGCACCGTAATTGTGCGCACGGCGCCGGATGGGTGACGTACGACGTCGTAAGGCAAGTATAGTGTAACCCTTATGATTTTGTTTTTAAATCTGTTTTCTATCAGTTTGAATTTAATTATTAACAGAAATAAATTTGCTAAAGACATTGGAGGGTATGGGCCTTCTTGGTCACCTCTGCTTAACCTGGCTACATGCGCTTGCCAGTGATGTTATCAATGTAGTAGTTCAATGGAACACGCAATATGTGGATTGTAAGCCACGTCATTTTTCAGTGACGTCAAATTTTAATACTTAATCCTGTTTTTGACCCCAATTCATTGCCGTAAAAATCTAGTATTAATGGTTAAAAGCAAATCCACTGTTATGTGCAAACAGCTCCGTACGTAGGAAACCCTCAGGTTCACATACCCTCCCCGCTAGAAAAACTCTCTGCTTCTAATTTGTACTTATAAAATCTGTCCGAGAAGCCTTTTCTCTGCCCTTTCGAGACTGTGCTATATAAACCCCAGATGCTTTTGTCATATTTTCAGGCAAACGGTGCCTTTCATATCTGGAACTTCGTCTCGTGCAAATTTACTGGAATCTAATGTTGGAGCATCGATGCGCAATAAAAGTAAGCATATCAAGAAGTGTTAAATACAAGTTATTAATGATTTGCGTATACGATTTCACAAGGTTCAAAAGCTTTATAAATACAATTCACGACTATCACGTAGCAGTTTAGTATATTTCTCGCTAGCGTTGCAAAACTTTTTATTACGTTGTCGATACATGCCAATCATGTGAAAATGTTATGACAACATGGTGTACGTAATTTGTTCTGAAAGATGCATAACCTTTTCGAATGTTATGGGAATAAACTTCGGTGTGCGATTATTTCACACGCATCGTTGTGGGTATTAATCCGTAATTTTTCCGTGGTTTCGACAATGGACGCCAGACTAGCAAATCAAGTGTTTGTATGCGAAAAAGGAAAAGTTTTAATGCTGACACGGTGTACGCCAATTGATACTGGAAGATGCATAACCTTGTCGAGTTGCACTGGAGTAAATTTTAGTGTGTGCGATTATTATACACTGTTGTGTATTTAACGCCGTGTTTTCCGAGTTTTCGACAATAAGTGATGGACTAGCAAAAAAACTTTTTCCAGTATTATTAATTTCAGAAATTTCTAAACAAGCGAGTACAAGCGGATCTGAAATTGAACAACCTGCATTCACCCACATTGCTGTCACAAACGCAAAACGACAAGACACCTTCGATAGTGACCCTAGCAATGAAGCCGTACATCAGAACAAAATTGTCCTGGCGGCGTCTAATGACTTGCCTGGGTTGAAAAGCATACGAGACAATCAAATTGTACGCGAACAGGGAAAATTGAAGGTATTATTGCGTGGATCTGTAGCTTTTGTTGAGCGTCAGTCGTTTGCCAATTTTTTTCTTTCACATTTTACAGTAACCTAAAAACGGTTTTTTGCAACCGTTTTTGGTGTTTTGCGGAAACTCATTAAAAGATTGTATGAGCCTTTTACATTTTGTTTCAAATGTTTTTCTAGGTCGAGTGTTTTGCAGACATTATAATCCCTCGTTTTCAGTGCTTTGTGCCTTATATATTGTTCAATTTTAGTACAGACTGCACCGTGTGCGTAAAAGGAATTAGTCGCACGTTTTCTATGTTTAACATTTTTTAACCAGTTGCCTAATAACAATTAATGAAGTACACCACCGTAGCGTGTAATCTGTATAGCATTAACAGGCCAAATAGTATCGAAACACCTCGAGATCTTTTTTATTCCTATCTGTTTATGAGTGTTTTTGTAAAGTTTTAATTGTTTTGGTTAGCATTAGCATTATTTAGTCGGAATATTTTAGCTTCTGCATACTATTTTTAGATAAGTCAAAATACTACGGAAAGTGGAAATGTGATCAGAGTTAAAATTAACGATGATCAACCGAGCTGTAGTAGTCGACATGAACTTGACTCTTCATTGCGTGGAGTTGACAAATCATGTATGTTTCAAAGCGATTTCTGCAGCTCAGATGAACAAGGAAATGCAACCGTTGTAGTTTGTGGAGCTAGTAATTCTTGTGGAGCTGGGGAATTCGATGAAAGGTACAGCCCAGAAGGCAGCGCTTCAATATCCAGTATATCGCAAAATCGAAGCTTTAGCTCCGGCAAGTTCAAGGGCGAAAAATGCGACCGTCGATACATGAATGATACCGAGAACGCAGCCAGTGATAATGCGGAAACCGAGACTGAACACGACAATCTTTATAACCAAAGCGATGATGATGGTGAGAATACAACTGATGATAATTACGGGTACGATGACCGGATGGGAAATTCAGTCTGCCGGACCGATTTTAGTGATGAGAATATGAAAAACCTTCGAAAGCGCTCGCGAAGAACTTGCCGTCCTACACAGCGTTACCGTCCTGATAGTGGTTTGCGTCCAAATACTCGATTCTCGGGTAGGCAGCCTACGCGATCTTTCAAGTATTACAGTAGTAATGATTGCAGTGATGAGAGTGAAAATGATTGTTGGAATAATACCAGCAGTGACCGAGGTAACGGATTGGCTAATAACAGACCCAAGCGCCACTGCAGGCGATAAGAATTCTTCGTTATGTTTGAGAAGTTTGTCGGAAAAAATTCTTCTATTTCAGTTTGGCGGAAAATTTATAATCATTGAGAAAACAATTTCTTTTCTTTGACGGTTTTTTGTTTAAAAATCATTTTAAAATTCAATAAATTTTGTAAGTTTGAAATCCAGTCGATTCAATACTGTTCTGAATGCTCCTTTAAACACCTACGTTGATTAGTGTTAAAATGACGTCATAGAATTACAGGAAAATGTAACCATACTGGAACTGTTGGGTGTCGTCCAATATAGATAGATAATCTATGCATTGTTACCTTCTTACTTTTGATTTAATTGATCACAGATAAACTTGGTGTGTAGCGTACAATTTTCTGGAACATAAATAAATTATCAGTTTTGCCAATACTAAACTGTATTACTAGTGCTAGTGTTTCATGTTATCATGGGTGTGGTCTGGATTTTGTAAGCAGGTCACGACGTCTTGTATAAATTTCGAACGGGTTTGTTGTGTAACCAACTGAAAATTGTCTAATCTGGATACAAAACTACAAATGCGGGGTTGATCCTTGAACCGCCCTTCTTCTGGATACACTTTCGCATAGTGCTTCAGAGTGGTCGGCTGGTCAATTTTGCGAACAAACTACAAAATGTATGTAAGGTTTCCAGAATTTGGGTGGAACGTTTGGTATAAAGATGGAATATTATTGTTGAATAATATTGTTTATATTATGCAGATGTATTTTGTACTGTGCTGTTTTTTGCAACAACAATAATTTATTTATATATTTCGCATTTTTTGTTGAAAGTACCGGTAGAAAACGTAACAAGCTTTGAAGAAGTGTACTTTCAACAGTTACCCACCAATGATTACCTGAAAACCGAGTAGGCAGTGCGATATCGAATTTAAGGTTACTGTGTAGGTTCATATATCAAAAATTTGTGCTGCGATTATTGTCAAATCTTGAAGCTGTAAGTCTTGTTGCCAAACTGTGCGTGCCGATTGCTGTTGCAATTTGTATCTGCCAAATCTGTACGTGTGGATATGGCTTAACGGGTTTACTCCTAATTGCTTGCTTCGCTATGTTATTAGTTTATTAGGGTTTTAAAAGAACTACCATACGAATGTACGTGAGTGATGCTTGCGATATCTCGGAAGAACGTAGAGTCTTGCTGTTTCATGTTTGCATGATACGTATAAGTTTTGTGTTTATTTTTTGAATGAAATATTTGTGTAATGTATGCTTGATTATCTCCCTGGTTACTGTTTGTATAATTGCTAATATTTCTTAGTTTTATATCATCAGTTGATTTTGTGTATATAATTTGATTTTTGCCTAATGCGTTCTTGTTTTTCTTCTTGCATTCAGCATCTAAGTTGTGCTATGAAACGTCGTTTCAGAATCGGAAACAAGTAGTAGCTCCGGGTTCTATTTTGCAATGTTTTGGCATTTTTGGTTTTTATATATTTTAATACTGTAATTTTGAAATGTCAAATTTCTACCCAAAATATTACAATTATTTATTCTTATGTGGTCTATGTATATATGCTGAATAATATGTTCGTTTGTGCATATTTCGAATTGGACTATAATAAATTGTTGTATTCGTCTGTAATTTAGAGAGCAGTTTGTCATCAGAGATGTAGCCTACAACCGTTGGTGTACCTCCGGCTGTTTAGAAAAGTTTTGCATCATTTTTCGCCAATTTAGATTGTGAAATTTTTTTATATTTTTGTACAAGATGTACTCCAATCTATGAGTTGTATTTGTTTTATGATTTCGAAAGTTATACATATTGTCGCGATTGATCAAAAAGGTAATAAAAGTAAAATGTTCAAAAACTTTCATTACCGAAATTGGCAGAATTTCTACCGAAGCTAGAGCCTGAGGCGTAGCTCCGGTTGCACCCTGCTTTCAGGGGCGTAAACAGGGATTGGTATTAATTTGCTGAACAAAAGGTTGAATTTGACCAAAATTCAACATAAAATGTTTAGTGTAAATTGGAATTTGCACAAATATTGGTGGGAAAATTGTGTCAGGACCGACGGTCTTCGCTTAGGCGTACGAATATGATTATAGTACTGTCCCGACTATGTTCGGCCCATGTTACTTTCAGGGCCGTCTTGGTGTCTGGCGGTTCTGTAAAAGAGTAGGCTTACATTCTAGACTACATTTTTTGCTTAGGCTTATAGGCTTAGGAATACGCGTTTGCAACGCTTTAGGCTTGGGCTTTACGCTTAAGGAATACAGTTCATCTACTGTTATGGCCGTAAAAGCAACATTGGCGCCATGTTCTATGCAATGGCCTACAATTGCAAGATATGTAGTAAAATGACGTAACTCAATCAAAATTCTACAAAATTTCGGTGCATCCGCTGATTTTCTTTGAACTTTTAAGAAAGCCAAGTAAATATTTGCATGTTTTAATGGCATTTATAGAAAATAAAACATTTTTGAAGTTTTTATACTTTAATATTGCATTGGCCAGAATAAGGGCGTTTCCAGTTGTTATTACAGTCCGTTATGCCCAATCGCAGCGAGAACTCGCAGCTGCAAGCGACATAACAAAAAATATCCTGAAATGAAAAATTGAAAGCAAATTTTACTTCTGGGAACGTTTGCATTGTTGCATGATGGTTTAGTGAAAAGGTACTCAAAATTGCATCTCGATTATTACCGTTTAATAATTCAAGCTGTCCCGGTTATATAACGTAAACCCCTACATCAAACGAATATTTTATTAAAATTTTCATTTTAGCTTGGATAATGGTATATTTTAACACTAGTTTCAATGTTCTAATTTATCAACGTATATCAACAGGGTTTAGAGTGTTTTTGTGAAACTCAACGCCAGCGTTTTCTGTGTTCGTTTGCTCGAAGATATGGTTCGTGAAATACCGTTATTTTCAGCATGACCGCTGGTATTTGATTCGTTCGCATACATGAATCGATTTGACGCAACATTTACGCCATTGTAGTAGTTTTCACTGTAATTGCTTGGAATCAATGAATTACACGCGTTCAGTGTTCGCATTTTGATGTCATGATGTAGCGCTGGTGAATGAACTAAATTAGTATGAATTCTACTGGCATAACCGTCATTGATAATTCTGGACGGCTGACAACCGTTCAGTGCAAACAACGGATCTGCGTATCCAGGCGCATAGCTGGTACCAATATAACGGCGGTTACACGCTGAGCTGGGTGTTTGACAAGCCGGCACACGGCCGTGATAGCCAAACGGCCGACGACATGAACGAAGGATGAACCCGGCAACTATGCGATACCTACTGCTACAGATGAAATAAATAACAACGTTCACTGACGAATTAAGCATCACCAAAATGTTACACGCGTCGATGAGCAGATAAAATTCTGGCCACCGGTACAGATTGACGGCGGATTCAAGCGTTTCAATCGTGTTCAGCACCAACGGAATGGTGTTGAACACAATGAACGCAACAACAACTGCAACCATCATTGTTGTGGTTTTGTGTTCGGTCAACTGTTGGATTGAAATGTTTTGTCGTTCGAGTCGAGCGCGATGAATAACGACGACGATGTAACTGAAACACACAACCAAAAAAACTGTGGCGATGGTTGCAACGTAAACGTGGGGTGGACCGCTGAAGCAGTAAGTTTTATCAAGAGTCGATAATAAGAGTGTGCAACTTCCAAAAATACACGTGGCATAAAAAGTACCCCGCGCGTTGCGTTTTGCCCATACCCCCCTTATTTAGGGGGTCAAATAACCGGACAAGGTATGCACTGTGTATCGCAACAGTATTTGCCTGCGTTCAAGGTTTCAACACCCCCCCCCCAAATGAGGGGGGTGGGCCAAAAACGCAACGCGTGCTGGGTACATTCTTTAATACACACAATGTACTCAGTTGCACACTCTTGTTATAAAGAGTGATCATCCACTCTTGGTTTTATTGACTGCACAAGTTGATTTATGAGTATGCTTGAAACTGTAACCTTTTCTCACACGAATATTTTCTATTTTGTCTGAAGACATCTAAACCAGGTTTTTGTTTGTTAGGAGGCGTTCACCATAGCTACTGTTTTATAGGAGTTTGACGCTCAAGCTTGAGGTGCCATGTCTTGTAGAATATTATACAACAGATACGCTTAGTAATTGTTAAACGATGCGGGTTGTGCATTATTTAACCTGCGCAATTTGTACTAAGTTGCTTATTCAAACTGCAATTTTTATGCGAGAAGTAATTAGTAATTGCAGACCGTAATTGAAATTAATTTCATTAATAATTATTTGTTTGCCATATGAACGTTTTCGATGTCATATAAAAATTCTATTGTCAAATTAGGATTTGAAGGTAACTCTGGAATAGGGGATACCATCACTACTCAGCTGTAGGAGCTTAACGCTCGAGTACAAGGAGGCTTTACAGCTTTGTAAAGATTTTTTACAGGGCATACATGTCGTAAATTACACAACTTTACGTGTTTCGATGATAACAACTTTGAACAACTACTTGTTAGTAAAAAGAATATCTTGCGGACTTAAACTGCTGTAAGCTAAATTGTCACAGAGATGCATACAACGTCAGCGTTTAAGCTGATATTTTCCCAGTTTTTGTTTTCGACGGTTAATGATTGCTGGGTTAAACAATGAATATGACAGGAAAGAATAAGGGTTACGGTATACTTGACGGTCGGCGCCGTCCGTCACCGTGCGTCACACGTATGGCGCCGTCCGTCACCGTGCGTCACAGGTATGGCGCCGTCCGTCATCTGCTCAGCGCTGTCCGTCATCCGCACGGTGCTGTCCGTCATCCGCACGGTGTCGTCTGTCATCCGCACGGTGCCATCTGTCATCCGCACGGTGCCGTCTGTCATCCGCACGGTGCCGTCCATAACCGTTCGCACCATACGCTATCGTACGTGAGTTAATAGCGTACGATACCGAATAGTGACGGACGGCGCCGGACGTCAAGTATACCGTAACCCTAATTGACCAACTCGTACCTGTTGAGAACACAAAATACAATGAACGGAATTAAAAATATCAGTATCAAATATGCCCAATGCATATAAAATTCAACATAAACACTGTTATCTCGTAGCCAATGGCGATAACTTGTTGATCCATTGTATATGATAACTTCAAATTCAGCGAATCGTACTGCGTTGTATGCAAATGCTAATGCACAAGTGCACAGTAACACTGCACGAGTTCGCGATATTGTCAACCAGGTTCGAGCTAAAAGGGCAATTAGCAACATTTTCATATTTTACTCGTCGCTTTTATGTAAACTTTGTGGCACGGCGATGCTAACATTTCAGTTCTGACGGCTATTAACTTTATTGGTTGGACCCTGGTATTTACCAGTTAAGCCCGTACGAAGAACATTTTTCTCGTCTTTTCGTCTCTCCAGAAATTTTAAGATGGAACATATTCTCCCTATGTATAAACCTTGTAGACGCTTCTAGTTTATGCTATTTTATTTTGTATCAGTTGCAAGTTTTTTGGAGTTAAGGATTTCATATCTTACCATTTTTTAGTGACTATGACTTTTTTGTGTGATTGGCGTTGTTGCCCAGTCTACATCTAGCCTAATTTGTAGGGTGCAACCGGAGCTAAAAAATACCGTAGCCGGAGCTGAAACCCGAGCCGGAGCCGGAGCCGGAGGTGAGACGAAATTAGGTAGTAAAAATGTTGGTGAATTGGTTAATTTTAGCCAATATCTGCAGTATGTTGTTTACTTACGCGCTAAATAGATAAATTTTGCAAAATTAAACAAAATTTTACTTCTGAAATTACTGGAGCCTCCGGCAAAAATTCTACCGAAGCTGGAGCCGGAGGCCCATTTTCTGCCGGAGCCAGAGCCGGAGGCAGACCTCCGGTGGTACGCTGCTAATGACAAAAATTCTGCCGGAGCCTGATTTTCTGCCGGGCCAGAGCCGGAGGCAGACTTCCGGTTGTATCCTACTAATAACAAAAATTCTACTGGAGCCGGAGGCCGATTTTCTACCGGAATCAGAGCAGGAGGCAGACCTCCGGTTGTACCCTGCGTGAAATTTTAGCCACAACCTAGTTGCAAAATGAATCGCTATTTTAAGAAGCTCAATGCCCCCCTTTTCTACAACTCAAATCCAACCACGAAAGTAAATTTTTGTCGCACGCTTGTGTCTGATTTTTTGGTTCTCCCAAAAATAATTCGTTCCTTGTCGCCCCCGGGTACCTCGAATCGGATACGCAACGGCAATAAATCGCTCGACTGTGATCACAATTAACGTCCACACCGATGCTGTTTGTGCCGACAACGCAATCGGATACACGTAAACCAGCGTGTAACAAATCATTGTAAAAATACTTCGCAGTTTGAAAAACGCTAACAGACCTGGTGGAGCAAAAACAATCGTTCCAGTGACGCACATGACAGCGTCAAATGCTGATAATCCAACCATGAGCGTATTTACTGGACATCGCATGCATGGTCTGCTAAACACTGACATCGACAGGATGTTTCCAGCCAATCCGCATGTTCCAATTAAAATAATTAATACCGCGTTTGATAAGTTGATAATATCAAAAACACTTGGGTGTAACGTACGACGTGTGGCAACTTCTTGCGCAAATGCAGTCGATAAATTGAATTCTGCAGTGTTGTCCATCGCTAATGACTTAACCTGTAAATTTATGCAATTAATACAAAACTACAACGCAATAAGCATACTGTATTGACCCGAATAAGACGGGGGTAATAAGAGGGTTGGGTCCCCATTTTGAGTACCAATAAATCGGAGTCCGTATCCCTAATAAGAGTCAGTATACCAGTCGTAGTGGGACTACATTTATTGAGCGAAGCTCGAACGCACGCAAGCAGTTAATATAATATGCAAATTAGTTATTAGCTAACTATTCATTTATCGATTTTGGAGGTTAAGCAATTTCCTAAGATTCCTCGCACCCAAGAATCCTTCAGCCACCCTAATAATTATTGAAATCATTTAAAAAGTCATAATTTTTTCTCGTCAATTAAGCAAATATGCAAATTAGCTATTAGCTAACTATTCGATATCGCTTTTAAAGGTTTGTAGACAATTTATTCATATTCTTCGCACCCGAAAACCCATTATTGCTGAAATTAGATTGCTTTTAACCCTAATAATTAGTGAAACATTGTAAAATCGCCTAATTTAGGCTTATCAATTATGCTTATATGCAAATTATCTATTAGCTAACTACTCAATTATCGGTTTTAGACGTTTGTAAACAATTTATTCAGATTCCTCGCATCAAAAAACCTTCAGTAAACCCTAATAATTATTGAAATAATTTAAAAAGTCCTAATTTTGTCTTGTCAATTAAGCTAATATGCAAATTAGCTATTAGCTAACTCTTCAATTATCGGTTTGGGATGTTTGTAAACAATTTATTCAAATTCTTCACCCCTAAAAACCCTTTATTGCTGAAATTATATTGCTTTTAACCTTAATAATTAGTGAAATATTGCAAAAAGTCCTAATTTAGGCTTACAAACTATGCTAATAAGCTAACTGCTAAATTATCAGTTTTGGAGGTTTGTAAACAGTCTACGGAGATTCCTCGCACCCAAAAACCTTTTAATGCTAAAATTAGATTGCTTCTAACTGTAATAATTAATGAAATATTGTGGAAAATCCTAATTTAGGCTTAATTAATTATGTAAATTAGCCTGTAGCTAATAAACAACTTAAAATTTTAAAACCCCAATGCGAGGTTAACACCCTAGTGTCATTGGCTTTCAAACAAAAAAAGTTTTTGAAAATCGGTTCAGCCGTTCCTGAGATTCTTTTCGGACGGACAGACGGACGGACATCCAACTTCGACCCCCAAGTACAAAACACAAAACGCTTCGCGAAACTCCGAGCTTCGCTCGGAGTTTCGCTTCGCTCAATAAGCGGATAGAGCCCCTAAACCCTAATTAGAGTCCACAAATGTCAGTTATTCCTTATTGTAGCGCATAAAGGACTCCAGGTCTAAATAATTTGAGTTCGAAACTTTAAAGCGTATATACTTAAATTTTGAAAGTACATTCCTATAGCCTTGTATTATCCCCTAAACGTGTAATTCAACGGACAGTGGCAGTACCGAATAAATATCATTAACGAAGGACGGCGGAGGGCGGGTTAAAAATAAATAACAACCCGTAACCGAATAACAAGGGGGTACCCTCTGGAGAGGCCAAATAAATATCAGTCCCCCCTCTTATTCGGGTCACTACAGTACGTATTTTGAGCATAGTTCCAGCTTTGAATAAAAATGTAGCACAAATCAGTTTCAGTGTTTTGTACGAAGCAACATTAGCCGCATTTGCACAATATTGCAACCAGGTTGGCTGGTACTGCGAAATTGAATGTATTTTTTGCTTTGAAAACAATGTTTAATCTGTTAGTTTCATTTGAACAGGATTAAGTGAAGAGCGAACGCAAGGTTTCTAAATCAACACTTTTAAATTTCCAAGCGAACTTGAAATGTTTTAGCTGTACCGGTTGCTTAAAACCCTTTATAATATGTGCTTCATTGTTTCGGTTCCCAAAAAATGTTGCGATATATCCCCCGGCCCTCAAGTATACGTCATCTTTAAATTAACAATTTAAAATATTCATCATATGTCGATCGTACTGGAGCGTACCAGAGTCGATATGAAGAGCCTAAAGGGGCACATGCCTAATTTTATCTTAAATTTTAAACCAAAGCTTGTGCAGTATTGTGCAGTTAGCCTATTTTTTCACAGAGGGTACGTTTAAAAACGAATTGACTACACGTTGAAAATAGCAATTTTTTTGACATTTTCCATGAAAAACGATCAAAATATTACATGTTACAAATCAGGCAGAAAAAATTTCATCGGCTCGCACCAATGGAGGGCGCGCCCCATCGCCCCACCTAATAATCGCCCTAATTCGTCGTTTACAAAATTTTGTCAACGGCACCACAAAATCTCATAGACCTTAGGTCTATCACGTTTGGTCTCTTTAAGAGATTTTGTGGCATCGTTGACAAAATTATTCCGAATACTGTGTAAATGCTATTAATTATGACAATCTCAGCAGTTGCTGATTAATATTAAACATTTCATTTGTAACAAATTTCTATATTCTTTTCGGCTTTAAGTCATGCTGTGAACTATGGCCGAATAATATAATATTACAGTTTTTATTTCAGATAAAAACAAAACTTACAAAAACCCCTACTAAATTTTGTTCAAATCGGTGATCACAATATTAATTTAATAACGTCATCAGTAAACATGTAAATTAATCAGACTGCTCGCGATGAAAATTTCTACAAATGAAACGCCGCAAACTTTGCTAATTTCATTCTAAGTTTATATAAAGAAAACCGAAACCAAAAAATTATTGTTTACGCGTTTTTCGCTTATAGATAGATAGATAGATAGATACATATAGATTGATAGATAAATATAGAACATAGATATAGATATACTATACATATTTTTGCCCATATTTTCTATGAGATCTTTAAGCGTACCTTACGCGTAAGCCTAAATATAAGTTTAATGATATAAATGAACCTAAGTTAAACAAATCCATTCTCTTGGCAACACAATCTTCTTGTCTCTAAAGTGGCCAGTCCACTAAAACTAACGTGGGCACTTATTGTTCACAGAAGATAAAAACAGTTAGGTACTTGCACACAAAAAACATTTTCTTATATTAAAGAAATATTTTCTTAAGTTCAAGGCATTTATTTCTTAATCTAGACTCCAGACATATATTTCTTCAATGCAAGACATTAGTTTCTGAAAATTTTCAGGAATCTGTTGTCTGGAACACTTTAATGTCTTAAATTTAAGAATGTGTTGCGTAAACGATTAAGACAAATACTTCTGAAATACAAGACAATTGTGTCTGAAATATAAGACAAATATATATGTCTGAAATAAAAGACTTGTTTTATTGATTTTTTAAGACATACGTCTTGGAAACAACATTCGCCAAAGAAGCCATTTTCTAAATAGAGAGCTAAGCTTAACCAAATTAATAAATTTTACAACTTAAAATGCGTCCAAGTCGCAAACTTAGGTTGGGGGGAGTCTGAGATCAACCCGAAATATCTTTGAAATTCTATATTTAGGTATATATATACTCTCTGAAGAATATAAACAAAGCAATTTTTTACATACATAGAAATCAGAAAATGAAAATTCTTGAATATAAAACAAGCATTTATTGATAGAAAGAGATTTGTTTCTTGTAAATTGTAAATAGTAATTTCTTGAATTATAAAACATTAATGTTTTAAACCGTTTCAGACACAAATTTCTGAGCTGTTTTAAGGCTATTAATGTTTGAAATACAAGACATTATTGTCTTGAATATTTAAAGAAGGTAGGAGTCTTGAAATTTCAAGACAATTAATTTTGTGTCTAGGCTTAGACAAAGGCTTAGGCAAAGGCATAGATAAGCATTGTCCTCCTAAAGCTAAACACAGCGTAAACGCATAAATTCATGCAATTAAGAGTGGCTCTATACATTTGACGACGTCCAGCGCCGTCCATCAGCGTTCGGTGAAGTCCGGACGACAAGTATACTGCCACCCTTTACGCTGTTATAATTGCTGCACTGTTCGCTGATTGGTTACTTGAAATTAGTTTTTTTTCGGTTAACTCGTTGAAAAACCGTTAAAAAACTATGTTTCGTTTGTTTTGCAGTGCCCGCATCTTTATAAACTGCATTACTGACGGTCAGGCACATAAACTGTATCCAGCATTGCGTGTCAAGGCTACATTACTGATCGCAAATTTAATATATTTAAATCGAAAGCAGCCAACTTGACTAACGAACCCAAAACCTTATATTAGACTTAAGGTTGCGATATATTTTTCAACGTCGCGTAATGTCGTGTGGCGCCGTCCGCTGCCGCGCGTCACTGGATGATGCCGTTCGCTGCTGAGCGACGCCATCCACCGCAGTGCAACGGTACAAATATGCCGCAAGGCAGCATCCGGCGACGCGCGATGCCGCGCGGTGCTGAGCGTTTGTTAAAAATTGTTTTTACATGACGCAAGGCAAATATAACGCAAACCGCAACGCTAACACAACTCGGTTAAGTCACAACAAACATATCGTCAAATGGTTCACTTATGCACTTGTTCTGCAAATTTAAACCCCAAGCCTAATCCTAAAAATTATGCCAAAATATTAAATGTCAAATTCTGTAGCCAAAAGACATCACAAAAGCTTAAACGCGTAGCAACTTTAAAATAAATTTTTTTGATAACATTTTTAAGTTTTGTTTCGAGTTTCGATATATTTTTGGTTTTTGTAGAAAAATTAGTTGTTTATCAAACTCGACATTTTATTGGGATCCGCTTCCTAACCCGGCCCATGTACTTTATTAGGGGTTGAAAGTTTTTCTGTGGGACTGCAATAGAGTAATCTTAAGTTTTAGACTAATTTTTTGCTTGACTTAGGTTTAGTATTGGGCTTAGAAATATCTCATTTTTACTCTTAGGCTTAGGCTTAGGCATAAGCTTAGGCTTAGGAATATGCTTATAATACTCTTCCGCCCTTGTTCTTTAAATTGGCCACTACGCCTAAGTTCAAAACAAGTCTAATTCAAAGCCGAAGCCTAAAATGATACGTTCTGTACTATTCACTAAAGACAGATTTTATTAAACGTCTAAAACAGAACTAAAAGTCTAAAGTTAATCATAAAAATATTGAGACCAAGGCTGACGCTATGATGTAGCCATCAAGTTATTACGAGCACCTCGGAACCGGAAACAGAGTTCCGGATGTACCTTGATTAATTATTTAATATGTTTTAGTAATTTAGCTTACAAACGCAATCGCCCTTGCATGCTTCGTGGCTGTCGCCATTCGTTTACTTAAAACAATTTATATTACAATACAACCGTATCTCTAGAAAAAAGGTCACCGCGTTTACCTGAAGGCATTTTGCTAATTTAATTATACAGGAACAGTTCTTTGAACAAAAAACAACTGAATAACGCAACAGGAATTAGGCATAACAAAAAAATCAGCCAAGTCAGGCAACATAAAACCCCCGTTAACCTAATATTTCTTAACGGTACCGAAATCCCGTTGGCGCGCGAAAATGGAGTTGCTCTCGTTTTTAGCATCGTCCGTACATTTTTGTGCGCGGAATAATCACGGAAATCTATGAGAAGCTCAAATATGCAAAAATTTTCAAAATGTAATTATTTTTGGGCAAACACCGATTTAGGCGATGAAGAACGACCCCAAAAGCTTGTATTAATAATTATCAAGCTTTTGTATGCCTCCGCAACTTCACACGACGCTTTGTTGCCACCACAGCCTACGTTTTGTGATCCGGCGGACAAATTTTTTTGGCATTTGTTTACTCCCCCTTCCACAGTTTCAGTGAATATGATTCGCTGAACAAAAAAATGAAGAAAGATCACATTTCATTGGCTCTTCATACCCTGTGCGGTTACTATACGGTAACCAGTCACAATCGGCAAGTAGTTTCAGCCTATCTCACTATCATACAGGTTGTCCAAAACACACCATTTTTTTCATTTGACTACATTTGCATATGACACATTTTTGATATAAAAATTAAATTAAAGTAAAAGTTTCAAAATGTCAATCAGTTCGCTGTAATGCTACTGTTTGAACGGGTATCTATGTGCAAACATTCCAATATTTTCTAATAAACCTTGAGGACCAACAGGTACGAGTAAGCAGCTCAAACTCTGTCTGATTCCAGTGGCGCGTGCATGTGCATTTCTCCACGCTGCGTACACGAGTTAAAGTATACGACGCATTCGAACACCAATTAAAATCATATCGTGCCTACACTACAATTGGTCAATTTTCTAACACCCAAAACATAGCAACAGGTTAGCCTTTTTCTATACCCAGGGCCGGGCAGCCACCCCCCATACCCCATTAAGGTGGGCTCCACCCCTAAAGGAGCCCTCACCCTAACCGGTTGAAACAAAAACCGCTTAAGTTTTAAAATGCGTCTGGCTTCTCGCTCGCTTCGTTCACAAGTTTGGGGGGCCCCACCCTGGAATTTGGGGGAGTCCCTACCCCTGCCCGCTCCGGCACAATCTATACATTTAAGCCTAATTCTCAACTGATAAATGTGACGGAAAGTGTATAAGAATTTAGCGAAATGCGTTTTGGTTTGTGTCAAAAATATAATCGTTACACAATCCAGGTATTATTCTTACAATTAAATGTTAAAATACTCAAATCTTTGTGCAGTTTTATCATTCGATTTTGTTAAACAAAATATTGCTAACGAAGCCAATTGCAAATTTTTGTCAATATTTTGTATATTCACAGTTCTAAAAATATAGGAAACGCACAGTGCAAGTTTTGACTAATAGGCACAACTTGGAGCGTCGGCAATTAGCAGAATTTGCACTGCATGGTAACCAGCAGCCACAACTTTTAAAGAGGAACAAACCAAACGGCGTTTCGTATACTAATGACAATTTTAGAGTTGATTGCATGCAATGGCCAATGTAAAGAACACGGGCGGAACAGTATTATAAAGCATATATATTCCTAAACCTGAGCCTAAGCCTAAGCCTAAACCTAAGCCAATCAAAAAATTAGTCTAATGATTACACGGTATCGTATATGTGTTTATTTGCGAACAATACCGCATGGTGACGGCCGGCGCCGCACGTCAAAAAAGTATAGCGCAACCCTAAAATCAACCGAGTGGCAAAAAGTTAATTAGAGTCTGTAAATGTCAATTATCAAAACAACTAACGTACTTAAATGTTTTTAGACAAAACAAAGTTGTTTTGTTAACAGTTGATTATACAAAATAATATATTTAATCATAGAAGTATACCTACGGTTTAAATATATTTTGCTGAAATCCTAAAGAACGGCATAGAGGATATGGTCCGCATATTAATAGCTGACTACGGTCCGAACACCGTTGCCAATATTTACAAGAGTGAATCAGCTTGCTCAACGTTTACTTACTAGAAAACCTTACAATCTGTGATAAAATGATACCGTTTCTACCTAACAATTTTTGCGTTTCATAACATTTGCCACCCCGCCCCCCCACCGTCAGCAAATTCCCGGATCCGCCGCTGATCAATATAGAGGCGTACCGAGGGTGGAACCCGAGGGAACTAGAGACACACCTCGCAATCCGGATTGGGATATGTTCGGGTGAATCCCACCTTTTCTGAGTCAATACTTATTAGTTCCTGTCAAATTTATAGTTTCAAGAACCGAAATATTAGTTGTTTTTGATTTCGGTTCCCCCGTCGTGCCATATTGCTAGTAGGCACGTCAGTTCAGTCTAAATTATTAGGGTCGTGCGATAATCGTCGTACGGCGTTGTCCGTCATCGTGCGTTATCGTACGAAAATTACACACGTATGATACCGTAATTGTAATTCAAGATAGTAAGGGTTGTGCTATACTTGACGTCCGGCGCCTCCCGGCGCAGTCCGTCACCATACGTTATCGCACATGAGTTATTTGCGTGCGATAACGCACGGTGACTGACAGGACGGCGCCGTACGGATGGCTGACGGCGCCGGACGTCAACAAACGCATAGCGCAATCCATATACAATGAGAGTTGAATAACGCTTTTACCCACTCCATAATTGAGTATTTATCATTGCGCAAAATCAACAGACAATACAGCCAATCGGGTGGTGCAACTTTATTCAACACTGATATGGAACGAGTTCAAGCTGCGTAGAGCGTCACAGATTTATAATTAAATTTTGGCTTGTTTTTTATATTTACGCCATTCAATTTTTTGGTGACGTCGTTTTATGACGAAAAGTTTGCTGCTCAGCGGTGGCATAGTAAGCTTGTGCTTAATCTGAATAGTTGCAATTTAGCGATTAAAGCACGGGTTAATGTTGTGGAAATTATATCGCGGGCCAATATTTGACCGCTTGTCACCAGACGGCTGCCAAATTACAAGACTGAAACTTAAGCATAATCCTACGGTTCATCCTAGTATGCCGCACAGTCGCCGTCAAATTGTCGCCTTCTATGAGACGGGTTACGAAATGTCGATCGACGAGTTGTCCGGGCGGCGAAATGTCATGATACCACCGAGTCCGTAGCTAAAAAGGTGTCAGGCGGGTAGCCTCCAGAACATTGCTGCCCCCCAGCAACGTTTAACCCAGCGTATAAGTCTTCTGAAATTAGCAATTGGATTTTCTGGCGTTGGTTTCACATTCAATTAATGTTGTTGCAATATTATTTCTATCTGTTCGTGCTTTCAATGCTCGGCGAATCCGTTGTTTCTGATACTGAGGGTGACATACTCGTATTGTCAATGGGTTCATCAAACCGTTGCGTCGGCAGCTGGTCGTAGGTGTTTCGGGTTGCGATTGGAAATGCCGTTATCTGAAAGCTGACCAACGCCAATTCTCAGCTTAAAAAATGCAACAATTTTGGTTTTACGCTTTAGGCTTAGGTCAATAATTGACGAGGCGATTTTGTCCAATGTTTAGCTTTTTTATACAGACACCGGCTCAGGTTTCTTACATATTCGAATATTGAAGTTTAAGCCCATTTCTAGAATAGCGCCTTGCTTAAGCTGTTCCCTGATTCAAAGACTTCGAGACTGGGAAACGCATGCTTTGACTTAAGCATACATTTACGCCTTTTACACTCCAAAAAATGGTGAGTCAAATTGACTCTTTCCGAAATAGGCTTTTCCTGACTACACAAACTGAGTCAAAATTCGACTCCGCCTGAGTCATTTTCGACTCAATTTGACTCTGGCAGAGTCGAATTTTAACCCAGTTTGTGTAGTCAGAAAAAACCTATTTCGGAGAGAGTCAATTTGACTCACAATTTATAGCAGTGTATGCTTAGGTTAAGCTTAGGGTTAGGCTTACGTTGAGGCTTATCCATAGTAGGCAGTGCTGTATTGTTTAAATGGGCCTAATTTGTGGTCCAACCGTATATAATCCAGCGTTCAAATCATCATGGATGTTTGAGGTGCTAATTTTGCAGGAAAATTAGCTTATACTCTACACTGCAAAAAATTTTGAGTCAAATTGACTCTCTTCGAAATAGGCTCTACGGGACTACACAAACTGAGTCAAATTCGACACACTGAGTCACACGTTTGACTCTGGCGGAGTCGAATTTGACTCAGTTTGTGTAGTCCCGTAGAGCCTATTTCGGAGAGAGTCAATTTGACTCACCGTTTTTTGCAGTGTATGATTTGGCACAGGTTTAGATTTTGTGCAAACAGGCCCGTAACCAGGTCATCTTACTAACTGAAAATAAACATTTTTCGTAGCACCATACAAGGGTTTTCGGTGACTTACAAGCAAGACTGAAACTTTTCTAAAGGGGTGCAAAATTTTTTCCGGGGGGACTGAACCCCTGTGGGTCCCCCTTTTTGGCGACGGGTCCATTCACAAAGCTAACTGCTACCTAGTTTTGCTAATGTTTGATTTCGAATTCGGAACACTTCAGCGTTTTTGCGATGTTCCTTATGCAGCTATTATATAAGACGCATACCACAGGTTTAGCTGTGGCTTGGTGAATAATTTAAGGAATCAAAATTAGCCATACGCTCAAATCGTATTTTTAATATCTGTGCTAATCCGCGCCTGGCGCACGCTCTAAAGCAAATTTGCCGATATTTTTGTTTAGCTACGCGTTGCCGTTTCTGGCCGCGCATGGCTGCGCCGGCGGCGTTCGGCCGGGCCGTAGCCAAGAAGGGGCCAGAGGGGGGGGCTCAGCCCCTTGGATAAGTTTTGCCCCCCCCCCCCTAGAAAATTTTCAACGATGTATGCAATCGATTAAAAACGCTTGAATACCCCTCCTCAAAATTTTTAGCCCCCCAACCCTAGCTAGGTGAGCTGGCTACTGGCCTGCGTTCGGTACAGTAAAGTCTAGCGCAACCCTAAAGTGTATGCATAAATGCAAACTAACCAAATTGTAACGTCCCCTCAGTACAACAAAACAATTAAAGCAATCTTGATTTGGAATATTACTATAAGTTCCGCTTTTGCCAATCACATTTGTGAACCGTTTGAATAGTAACGTTGATCCTGCAAGTAAGCCTAATGCTAACGTCCAGTTATAATAGACCCGCCCACATATTGACCACTTGTTGAAACATCGTAAAAAGTTTTCTTATTCGCTCAGGCTTAGGCGTTGATTCATGTTTACAGTTCAGCCACATATTGGTCATTTTTTCGCGTTTAAATTTTTACCTTCCTCACAAACAAAATTCTACCAGATTGAAAAAGCTGTTTAATTGAATTGTCAATGGGGCTAACGACCCCTGAAATCTTCTGACCAAACCAACTACATTAAACAGTTCATAATGGGAACAACTAAAATATCAGACGAAGTAGACAGTACAGAGTGTTTCAAAAGTAACTACCCACACTTTGTCAATCAATATGTTCTGGCGTAATAGTTCGCAATAGCTTTTTATCGCTGTTTTTAATATTTCAGGTTATTATAAATATATACTGTTTATACCATTTATTCCCCACGACGATCTCTCCCTGAAGAAATCTGTGTTGTAAAAGTTTACTATAAATACGGAAATTATGCCGAAGTCTCACGCCAGTGGAAAAATCATTTCGACTCAATGCCTCCTACTCGCAACACGATGGCTGATATTATTTCCCGATTCGAGGACACTGGTAGTGTAGCGGAACGGCTGAGGACGGGTCGTCCAAAGTCTGCCACAAGTGGGGACCAGAAAGCTGCATTATGCGCTGCGGTATCCAGGAGCCCCCAGAAGTCAACTCGAAGGGCTTCCCTCCAGCTGGGTATTCCTCATACTTCTGTTTGGCGCCTTTACAAGGAGCTTAACTTGAAGCCCTTTCGGCCCCGTCTTATCCATAGACTCTCTGATGATGATTTTGATCGCAGAATCCAGTTTTGTCAGACATTTATGGACATGCTGGGAAGCAGTGCGTTGGACCTTGATCGCATTTTGTGGACCGACGAGGCGGTTTTCAAGCTCAATGGTCATGTTAATGGCCATAATTGTGTTTATTGGTCTGAAGACAATCCACATATCATGATTAACAATTCTTTTTTGACGGAAATGTCAATAAAACCAGCTATTTGAAACTTTTATCTGTGAATGTCTAGCCGCAAATCGCAACCGGGGACCTTGTTTTCATGCATGACGGAGCCCAGCTCACTACGCTACCGAAGTCCGCGCTTGGCTGGACGAAAGGTTCCCGAATCGGTGGATCGGCCGCAGAGGTGCCATCGAGTGGCCAGGTAGGTCACCAGACATATCTCCGCCTGACTTCTTTCTTTGGGGTGTTGTGAAAGAAGATGTTTTGGAAGTAGGGCGAAGGACCCTCAAAAATTGATGGACAGAATAAAATCAGTGTTTTCTAAAATTCCAGTGGACTTATGCGCCAAAGTTTGCCGATCTGTACCATACCGACTGGAGAAATGCATTCAGCTTGGCGGTGCACAGACGGAGCTGTTTTGAGATCTCTCGTCGTAATGTAAGTAAACTTTTAATACTTGTCTATAATTATACAAAAAACAAACGAGCTACCTCTGCCCAGTCAACCGATAGTTAGCATCAAACAGTGGGTAGTTACTGCTGAAACACCCTGTATTTTATGACGTCCTAGCATCACCCATTCAAACTAAGATTCTTCGAAATTAGATTGTATTGTTCATGGGACGCAGCAGCCCCCCTCTTGAATGTAAAGTAAAGAAGTGTCCCTACCAGACTAAATATATAGAGACGTTCTATTGAACGTTCCTTGCATTAATATATTGACAACGAAATATAAACTGAAAACTTACCTCTTCTACCTTTCAATTTGCGGGCTTGGGTAAACGGGCCAATTAAAGACAAGATACCGGTTTAAAATACAACAGAAAAAATAGTGACCGCTGGCGCGAATACAGGTGCAAGGAGAATTTAACTCTTGTACACTACTAATCACAGTTTCACATTTTGCTTAGGCTTATAAGGTTTAGTACAAGGCTTAATATTTAGCTAAGCCTAAGCCTAAGCCTAAGCCTAAGCCTAAGCATAAGCCTAAGCCTAAGCCTAGCCCTAAGCCTAAGCGTAAGAATGAGCATATTCCTTAACCTAAGCCTAAGCCTATGCCTAAGCCTAAGCCTAAGTTTAGGCCTAAGCCTTAGGGTTAAATATTTGAACAAAGTTTACAAGATCCTTTGAACAAAACAAGGTTTTATATAAACAACACTTCAAAGGATGCAACATAATGAAATGAAATGACTGAAACTTTATAATTTAATTGTGAAAGAAAGTCGGAAGGAAAAACAGAACGAAATTTCTACATGAAGAACAGTGAGCAAAGTACTGTAGTGACCCGAATAAGAGGACGGGGACTGATATTTATTTGACCGCTACAGATGGCACCCCCGTGTCGGTTACGGACTGTTATTTATTTTTAACCTGCACTCAGTTGCTCTTCGTTACTGATATATGGTATTACAAGTATCTGTTGAATTAAACGTTATTTGTCTTTTGTCAACAGCTTGAGCGATAATACAAGGTTATACTGAATGTGCTTTCAAATCTTAAGTATGGATAAAGTTTCGCACTCAACATTATTTGGTTTTGGAGTCATTTATGCGCTACAATTAGGGATGATTAACATTTATGGACTCTAAGGTTTTAGAGACTCTATCCGTTTACGGACTTTTATTAAGGATACGGACTCCAATTGATTGGAACTCATGTGTGGTTCACTTTAATTTTCACCGGATATTTATGCGTTACAATTAGGGATAATTAACATTTATGAACTCTATGGATTAGGGTCTACATCCGCTTACAGACTCTAATTAGGGATGCGGATTCCCATTCTTTGGGACTCAAAATCAAGACCCCCATTTTATTACCCCATCATCTTATTCGGGTCGCTACATTAATATGTTTGTTATGAAATTACAAAATAATATTTGCTTCCAAGTGAGGTCGACGAGAAGTGGAAGTAACAACTGTTCTGCTTGCTTAAACAATGATTTTGAGCCATAATTGGCAAACCAAAAACAGGCTCTTGAACGCTTGCTCCACACGCTTAAGCTTAGGCTTAAGATTAAGAAATGTTTTACTTAAACTTATGCCTAAGCCTTTGCCAAACTTTTGTTTAAGCTCTTGCCTAAGCCTGAGCCTTTACCGGAGCTTTTGCCTAAGCCAGAGCTTGAGCCTAAAGCGCTCACCTATGCCTTGCCTAAGCCATTGCCTGGGTCTTTGCGGGCCCGTAGGCAAGTGGGGCCAGAGGAGCTCAGCCCTCCCACTGAAAAATATTTGCCTCCCCGGAAACTTTCACCCTTGCTTATAAGTCATTAAAACCCATTAAATGCCCTCCTGAAAAATTTTTAGTCCCCCTAGTAAGGTGAGCTAACTACGCGCCTGGGCCCTTGCCTGTGTCTTTGCCCAAGTGCCTGCGCTTCATCCTAAGCGTAAGCCATTGCCTAAGCTTTCGCCTAGGCCTTTGCCTAAGCCTAAAGCCAAAGCCTGAGCCTTAACTAGAAATGTGTCGGCAAAATTCAGTGTTCAAAAACCAACCAAAAAGTTAGGCAAAACGTATATAAAATTATATTTCTGATATTTAAGAAAACATTTCGTTCATTTAAGAAATATGCTTAGCAAGGTGCACTTGTAAAGTATTTGCGTTAAAACAGAAAAGTTTTCAAAAAAGTTCTCAAATAAAAGTCTGAAAATAAACGTTTTCCAGTTATTTTTAGAAAAATTGTCTTAAATATCAGAAGCACGCCTTCAAATTTACCACAGAAATTAATACTTTTCTGAATATAAATTCAGAAATACTTTTTTGTGTGTACCTACATACCATACTGATCAGACTCCTGGTCAGGTCGCTTAACTGTTGATCGTATTGCTTTGTATACGCATGTAATGTTACCAAAATAACTCGGTAATTTGCCACCGAACGCGATTTGATGCCGTTTTGCGGCCGGATAATTGCGATGTTTCGCAAGAATATGATTCACGTTTGTACGAGTAACGTTCACTGGGAGCCCTTTGTAGGTTAAATTCTGGAATTGGGTACGCATTGTAAAACTTAGCGGGTTTTGTTTCAACCGGTTACGGTTGGGGCCTCTTTAGGGGCAGAGGCCCCCCAAATGGATGGTATGGGGGGGGGTTGGCTGCTCCATCCTGTTGGTACTATACGGTCTGCACGACCCCTGTTTGAAGGTTTGACCAAAATTAATGGCCACGCCGGGAATCGAATCTCGGCCCTCTTGCGCTCGAGCAAGCATGCAACCACTACACCACGCGGTCATTACAATAACTTCTTGTACCGGTACATGTGTACAGGCATGGCAACATTTGCTTTACATACACTTACGTGCATATATACCGACACGGCCCTGACTACAGATAGGAACTATATTAAAAGTTAAAAATTGGCGTTTCATGCAAACAACCAGACATATTAGATCATTGGGCCAAAATACCAACGAACATCTGCCTCCGGCTTCGGCCTAGGCTCAAAATCGACCATCATCACTGGATTCGTTTCAATTTTTACCATTGGTTTCCAAAAAATATAATTTGAGATGCACAAATCATTATTTCCTGGGGTCATTCTTGACTCAGTTATATGGGCCCTCACATATTACCATACGTGCACTCGGCAGACAAAATGTCCCCTCCCAAAAAAATCAATAGCTTGTCTGGCTTATATTTTATCGAAACTCTTCATTTTCCAATAGCATCACCGCCATTCGCGGACATCATAAAGTTTCACGGAAACTCTCTCCGGACAAGACTGATTCGCATTGACACTGTTTAGCACATTGAAATGATTGGAAAACAGTGTAGTGGACAATATTTTTATATGATGAACTCCTCAACAGTCAACAAAACCAAAGACCGTTTTTAATCTTTTTAACTTCCTACTATGGATCATAAAATGAAGTTCAGTATAACGGCCAATGTAAAGAACAGGGGCGGAACAGTATTATAAGCATATTTCTAAGCCTGCACCTAAACCTAAGCGTAAAGTATGAGCATATTTCTAAACGTAAGCCTAAACCTAATCCTGAACCAAGCAAAAAAATTAGTCTATAGCTTAAGCTTACTTTTTTCTAGTCTCACAGAAAAACGTTCCGCCCCTGATCTTTACATGGGTTATTATTATTGACGAGTTTGTGTTCAATGCAACATTTGCCACCGACCTGAAGTTTACGGTAAATAAAATCAGGAGTGTGTTCGGTTCGTTTGGATTTTACTTTCATCGCGGCATCACAAATTGATATTCGTTCAAATTGAAATTTAATTTCAATTCAAAAAACGTTGAACACAAATTCTTTGTTTCGAGTAATTGTTAAAAATCACATATTTGAGTTTGCCAAAGTTTTCGTGCTCATTTTGGTATTAAATTTTTGGCTCAATGTTCAACACTGAGTGTCATCTTCGCGAGGGCGAAAGAAAGTGCCAATATAGCATAAGAACATTTTTACCCAATAGGCAAAAATTTACCTCTTTTACGGACTCGTAGTCAAATAGGGCCGGGGGGGGGGGCTTAGTCCCCCTAGAAAAATTTAGGGCCCCTTGGAAAATTTTCAACCTTGCTTGTGCGTCATTGAAAACCTTTAAATGCCCCTCCTGAAAAAGTTTTAGAAACCCTCCCTAGCGAGGTGAGCTGGCTACGGGCCTGATCTCGTATTGTTTCTCTATCATTTAAAGTTATGGCTTAAATTTCGCCAAAGGCTTTTAGGGAAAGGCTTACGCATAAGCTTAGGCTTAGGCTTAGGCTTAGAAATACGAAAATGCTTATAATACTGTTCCGCCCCTGTTCTTTACATTGGCCAGAGTAAACTTAATCTTTAGACAGATTTTTTTGCTTCTTACCCTTCACGGAAATAGGTTCAGAACCAGGTTTAGGTTTAGAAATATAGTTTATTGAAGCTAAATACTTACAAAAGCATTTCGTTATACGTAAACATTAACCTTAGGGTAGTAAATGGTCCGAGAGCCGACTGAAGCTTAAATTATTGAAAACTGGTTATGCATACATGGAGTTGTTGGTAAAATTGTTTATTAAGCCATGTAATTCGGATGAGCTTGTAAGCGTATCAAAAATGTAAACGTGTCTTTCTCATTTTTATTAGTTAAAAAATGTTTATTTTTTAAGTTTTTTAAACTTGTTCGTATTTCAGAATCTTTTTATTGAAATCACTTTTTTCTTTTTTTCACCAAATCTTACACTACCCCCTTGGGGAGTAGCGGAGCCCATTAGATATATCGAACTTGTGGTTTCAAATTAAATGTAACGTTTTGTGATAACTTCTGCGTTGAAATTAAAGTTTTCTTCAAGAACTGTTGAGCTAAATTAATTGCACGCTGAACACCCTTGTGTCGTGATTGCGCATTCCTTGTAAATTGTCTAATGTTATTGAACGGAATAAATGCCAACTTGTCAGTACCAAAAAATCGCACGGGCACATCATCAAAATGTTTCTGTTGTTTACTAAGGTTTGTATTACTTGGGTTAATAATTAATGCAGGCCACCATGGAAAATGGGGAAATTTGGCCATAACAACAGAGCCAACTTTGGGAGTGAAAAGTTTATTATCTGAATTGACTGTTTCTGTATGTTCTGAGCACAATTCAGCTTCTCGAAATGCTGGTTTACAACGGTCAATTGACACCTTTTCAGTATAACCTTTTGAATCGATGGAAATTGTTTTGTTGTCACGAGAAATTACTTTGAATTTTCCTTTGTAACGCGGATGCAACGTTGATTGCGGCGATTCGTTCCGAATCCAAACATGACTTGACGTATTAAGGTCATTCGGTATAAAATGAACTGCAGAATGCTGTCGTTGTGGGGCACGAAAATTAGCAATAGACTGGAACAATTTATTCATGAATTCTGGTGTAGGCCTATCAATTTGAGGTTTGACATCATCGAAGAATTGACTGGGTAGCTCCAGCGAAGATCCATACAGCTTTTCAGCTGGACAATAACCATCGGCATTAGCTGTTACTCGAATACCGAGTAACGTGAACGGCAATTCGTCATACCATTGCGAATTAATACATCGTGCACGAAGAGCGTTTTTTAATGTTCTATGAAAACGTTCAATGACACCATTGCAAGCAGGGTGATAAGCTGTAGTTCGTTTTCTTTTGATGCCAAGCTGTTCCATTAGGTTGCTCCAAACCGCAGACTCCAATTGATTGCCACGATCTGAGATTATTGTTCTGGGTAAGCCAAATCTACTAATCCATCCATGAATTAATGTGCGCGCGACTGTTTGTGTTGAAATATCCTTTACTGGAATTACTTCCGCCCATCTAGTAAATCTGTCAATTATTGTGATTAAATACTTGTAACCGTTTGAAGGAGGTAATTTGCCCACAATATCTATGTGAATTGTATGCCAGCGGCCAGTGGTTGGTATGGTACCAACCTGCGATTTTGTGTACCTTGTAATTTTTGAACGCTGACATTGCTCACAGTGTTTCGACCAAAGTTTAATATCCTTATTCATGCTTGGCCAAATATAACGATCTGCAATCAGCTTTAAGGTAGCTTTGGCACTAGGGTGAGACAAACCATGGATTTCTCGAAACAACGCGAATCGCATGCTTGCTGGAATATATGGACGTAGGTAAGATCTAGAAGAATCGCAAACCAAAGAATACTTGTCATATGGTATTCTAGCTAAATCAAGCGATGTTTCGTTGAAGAATTTATTGAGACATTTGTCCTCGTTTTGTGCGTTTGCGAAGTCTTCATCAAATTTAACTGATACAGCTGACAGAGATCGAGATAAAGCATCAGCTACAACATTGTCAACTCCAGACAAATGCCGAATATCCTCAGTGAACTCGGCAATATATGACAACCAACGACTTTCTTGTGGAGTTGGATCCTTCTTAAACAGTGCGGTTGTCAGCGGTTTGTGATCTGTCTTGATTACTAGTTTCTGCCCTAGCAACCAGTTAAAACGTTTCAAACTGAGATAAATGGCTAGTAATTCGCGATCGAAGGCGGATTTTTTGCACTCGGAATCAGTAAATTTCGCAGAAAAGAAAGAAATTGGCTGCTTGGTGTTGTCAACAATTTGATGTAACACCGCACCAATTGCTGTGCTTGATGCGTCTGTTGTTAACTCGAAAGTTGCATGTTTGTGAGGAAATGCAAGCGTTGTGCTAGACTTTAACGCTTGTTTTAAATTTATAAATGCCTGTTTTCCGAGATCAGTCCATAATATGCTTTTCTCCGACTTATCTTTTGCATTTCGTGTAAGTGAAGTTAATGGAGCTGCTATTTTGGAGAAGTCTTTTACAAATCGGTGGTAAAATCCTGCCATGCCAAGGAATCGTGTTAAACCTCGTATGGTTTGAGGTATCTGATAATTTTCAATTGCGTCTATCTTTTCGGTTATTGGTCTGAATCCTTTTTCAGAAATTTCCATGCCAATAAATTTGACTGATTTGCTAAAATATTGACATTTTTCTTCTTTGAGACGCAAATTTAAATCTTTGAACCTTTGAAATACTAGTTTTAAGTGCTCGAAATGCTCAGTTTCCGATTTACTTGCAATTAGTACGTCATCAATATATGCTTTTGCGAACGGCAAATCTTGCAGCGCCGAGTCCATTAGACGGTGAAATGTTTGCGATGCATTGCGCAAACCAAATGGCATGCGGCAAAAAATGTAGAGACCAAATGGAGTTGTTATTGCGGTTTTGGGCTGGTCGGCTTGTGCAACTGGTATCTGATTAAATGCAGAAACCAGATCTAATTTTGAAAATATGACGCACCCAAAATTGTTTGTTAGATCTTCAATATTAGGCATAGGATAACGATCAGGCGCTGTTACTAAATTTAATTGTCTATAGTCACCGCACGGTCGCCATGGACATTTAGAATCGTTTTTAGGTGCCATATGTAAAGGCGTAGCCCATGATGATTCGCCACGGTATATTATACCTTGTTGCTCAAGCTTTGCAAAAGTGTCTTGAGCAATTTTTAGTTTGTCGCCAAATAGCCTCCTTGGACGTGCAAAAACTGGTGGACCTTTTGTCACAATGTGATGTACAATATTATGACCAATCTTGTCACAGGGTAAAATTGGTTTAAAAAGGGTTTTGTATTGGTTGACCAGTTGAATTAATCTATGGTCAGTAGCAAAAATAGGTAACACAGAGCAAATCTCATTTTGTACATTTGCATTAGCCTTCCGATCGACTGCTCTAGTAAGAGTGTTGCTACTGCAATCAAGCATTAGGCCATAATGACGCAAAAAATCGTAACCTAGTATAGGCTGTGTTACATCAGCTATAATAAAGTCCCATTTATAATCACGACTCAGACATTTGATACGAAATTCAAGAGTTTTAACACCATCCGTCCGTACTTCTGTGCCGTTTGCCGCATAAAATTTGTTACTAAACTTTTTACAAGTTTTATCGGCATATGTTAATGGCAGAAAACTTTTAACACTGCTGCTGTCGGCCAAAAACTGGCCAACAACACTAGCGGCAACATAAATTGTATTGACTCCGTCTGATGCCGCTATTGGGACGGAGTAGTGTCGTTTCCCATATTAGAGTGGTTTATCCAAGCACAAGGTTGTTCACATTTTTGTGCCCGTTTGCCAAAACGAAAATGATAAAAGCAGAATTTACCTTCTGGGTTGTACTTGCGAAAACGTGAACGTGACCGCTCTCGAGATTTGCTATCTCGATGTTCTGGTTTGCTACGGCTGCAGGTTCTTGATTTCCTCTCAACCGCGACTGTCAAAGCATTTATACTTAGTGCCATATCAGCAACAATTTTAGCTAACTCGTCAACGCGGGAAATTTGTGCGTCTGATTGAACGCTTTGAACAGTTACCGTTGAAGGAATTTGTTCAATTATTTTGTCAGCAGTTTCAGCTAACTTATCAGTTGACAAGCCATCTAATGAAACGAGCACTACACGAATACTTTCAGGTAAAATTTCTAGAAACCGTAAACGGACCAATTCATCGTTGTTAGGAGCTAAGCGTTGCATCTGACGCAATACTGCTGACGGTTTTCTATCACCCAGTTCCTGGGTTTCTAACAATTTACGCAACCGCCTATCTTGACTATCTCCGTAATAAGAAAGTATACATTCCTTAATTCTATCGAACGTGTCAGTCACTTTTGCACCGCTCTCGTCAATCACATTGGTTGGTAGTGCACACACCAGACTGTTTTTGCTAATCATGTAATCTGCACCGTCTAGTAATTGTTCTACTTGGGAGAACCAAATTTTGGGATCACGGTCATAAAATTCTGGCAGTTTTATAATCTTGTGGTTGTTTACATGATTTTGGTTTACGCCTTCGGCTTGCGTACTTTCAACTACCGAAATCGCTAATTTGATAGTTAATTCATCAAAAGTTTCTAGACGTTCGAGTATCTGTCGCTTAGTTGGTGGCATTTCGAAATCTGGATCATCTTCATTTAATAACTGCAGAATTTTTTCCAATTTTGGTTTGGTGTAGTTTGCTAAATTCAATGGTCCAGGGTTTAATTCAACGTTACCGGACAGAATTAGCAACAAACGGTATGCTGTGGCGTGCCGTGAGCTTAAGCTCGAAATACCAATTGCTGCTTGTAATGTCACAAATGTTATTTGCTTCACATAAAACTCGGTTTTGCACGACTTACGTTGAACAGCGGTTTGACTTTGAATTAGAGACACTGCCAAAAACTCGTTCCACGTAACATTGTGAAATTTAACGACATAAAAATTGGATGTTTGTAATGTTTGTAATAATCGGACGATAACGATTAAAAATAATATCGTAGCGCGAAACATATTGAAATGCCAAAATTACCAAACACTGATAATTTTATCCGTTGAGTCCAACAGTCAGTGTATAGCGTCCAGACTTGTAGTAAATTAATAAGAACGCCAAAAATTATAGCTGTCGTTTGGAAATAACTACGTGCGCACGCCCATAAAGATCACGTCGGGCTCACCAAAATGTAAGCGTATCAAAAATGTAAACGTGTCTTTCTCCTTTTTATTAGTTAAAAAATGTTTATTTTTTAAGTTTTTTAAACTTGTTCGTATTTCAGAATCTTTTTATTGAAATTACTTTTTTCATTTTTTCACCAAATCTTACACTTTGTTTCTTGAGTTTATTGTTATCGGTAAATGTTAAAACAATACGGTCTGCACGGCCTCTGTTCAGGAATTGAACTTCGGCTCTCTTGTACTCGAGTTAAGAATTGCTACCACTACAGCATGCAGTCCATTGCAACAACGTCATATTCCGGTATATGTGCACATGTATGGCAATCATTTTGCTTTACACTTTACCGCGCACATATACCGACAAATAGGAAGTCATGGAACCTTCTCAAACGATATTAGGTACTCAAACTATGAATATGAATTAACCATTTTTTGTCTTTTGGTCCGTTATACCACACCATCAGCATACTACGTTTTACATGACAAAACCTGACATCCACTATTTTGTTTAACGGAAGAGTCCGCAACTGGATGTAATCCATAAACCGTAATTAGAGTTCATAAATATCAATTATCTCTAACTATCGTGTGTAAATAACCCAAATACCAAATAAAGTTCATCGCAAAACTTTAAAACATATTTAATTTTGAAAACACATTCCTTAGTATAACCTTGCATTATCGCTCAAGTTTTTGACACAAGACAAACAAACGTTTAATTTATGGATAATTGCAATAACGAATATATCAGCAACGAAGAGCGGCTGATTGAGGGTTAAAAATAAATAACAGTCCGTAACCGAATAACAGGGAGTACCCTCTCAAGAGGCCAAATAAATACCAGTCACACTCTTATTCGGGTCATTGCAGTACAATGCGGGAGGACGGCGCCGGACGTCAAGAAAAGTATAGCACAACCCTAGGCAACGCAAATGATACAACTGCTTCATAGCAGACATCCGCAACGGAACATTCGTCCGATGGTGAATATGTCGGCCTGCCCGCTGGAAGACAGAACCTAACGAACTTTTAAAGATTGGAAAGCTTAGGTTTACGCTTAGGCTTACGTTTAGGCTTACAAAGCAAACATCGGCCAAACAATCTATGACAGACCAAAACAGCAAAGAAATACTGCAAAACTTGTGCGACTAAAGTTTTGTCTCGCGTTTCAGCATAAATCCACATTTATTGTGTCGTTTCGCTTCTCAAACCTAATCTCCGGATTAAATTGTTCAGTGCAAATCAGCAAATAATTTTTGCTCAAAACGTGCCTAACAGTTACATGCCGTTGAACTTTGGCCATCCATTGGTGCGTCGAATTCGTAGTTTTGTTCTGCTCTCAATATTATCCGAGAACTAGTATCAACATTAGAACCGGGTGTTCCGGTTTTAAGCCTGGCATCCAACGCTTCGAGGTAATGCTCGAGGCAAGTCTCGGTGAGCTTGTGCAAAACGTGTGTAACGTTGTATCCGGTGTAAGCGGATGCTTCGTAGAATAACGCACCATGTTGTTGAGCTTTTCGTTGGCCTGAAATTAAACTTTGGTCAAAATATTGGTTGAAATATTTTCAACGCTAACCATTGTTGCCCTAAAACAACGCACGCGAAAGTTGCACAATAATTTTCGTTAACTTTTGGGCGAAATTTAATGTTTTTACAACTATACAACATGGTGCGCTTCACACTGTTTGATATCTTTGTACAATTAAAACTGGAACGCTTCACATACGTATTTTGGGCAATGTTCAGCTGAATTTCATAAACGTATGCCAATTAAATGTATGAATATAAGTTTGACAAGATTGTATTGGTTTTGTTTATGTATGGTTAAGATTTCAAGTTGCGTTCCGGCATATTTGTCGGAAATGTGTTTGTGTCGAGATTGCAAATATTGCAACCACATTGACTAGTATAATGGTGGATGTTCGAAACAATGTGTTTCCGAAAGGTATCCTTTATGGTTATGCGTCAAACGTATTCACAACGTCCCGAAAAATTTATACTCTACAAAGGTTAAGTCTCTACAAACCATCATATATTTATTGGAGTGACAATATACAAATACCACAAGTAGATTTATTTACAGTTTACATTTTTATATATGCCTTTGGCGTGAATTAGAGCCCGTATTCTCAAATGTGTGCAGCACGTATTACCAGTTGGTGATAGGTCTTGTAACTGTCGAACCATAAAATGGCGAGGTTTAAAATTCAGCACATTTATCGCTTTCGATTTACCCTACTTCTGTGCACATTTTGAGGTCTGCAATGGCAGCAGTTCGTTAAGAATGTAGCCAGTACACGTAGAGATCAGCATTTAAGCGGTTTATAAGTTGACTTTCGTTTTTTCGACGCTTTGATTGGTTAAGTACAGTTTTAAGCTAAATATAGTAAGCGGCGGAATGGAAAAATCGGTCAAATAACAAAAGCTTTCGATGTTCAGTTTGGAAGAACAAATTAATGCTCTACTTTTTGAGTTTCCAATTTCAAAACAGTTGGAAAAATAATCTTTCGACTTTTGCCGAGTTTGTTATTTCACCATATGAAAGCCACAGGCCTCGAGTGGTCGCCAACTGCGTTGTGATCCAGCCCACCCGTAGGCCCCGTACGGCCCATGCACCCAACTTTGACTAGCAAAAATTAACAATGTGTTACCGGATACTCGTTTCCGCTTCCAGTAAAAATCGGCGTCCGTTTCCGTTATAGAAATAACGGAAATTGTGTTATTTTTATGCTCACAATTATTTATAAATCACGTATATAACTCACAATTGTTCATTACAGATATGCTGGAATTGTTCAAAACAAAATCAAAATTACGAAATTCAGCCAATACTTTAATAATTTTAATGCATTCGCCATTGTTTCTTTAAAATTTTACACCAATCCCGTTGATTATTTACACGCTTCAATTGTGTTGACAGAAAAATCAAACGCGACGACAGGTTCCTATGCGTTCGCGATCATGAAACGCTAAAACCGCCGTTATTCCATATTTCTAGTCACTTTACAGAACTAAAACCGCATATAGTGAAGCATGCGATCCAGAAACCGGACGTTATTTTTGTATTCAATTCCATTATAAATTGCTTAAATTATTTACATTTCTGCTAGTCTGACGAGAGTAAATTGTTCTCATACCATCCCTGTAAATCTGTTCCTGTTCTGTGTTGGTATAAAACTTAAAAATGACAACATGATACCTTACCGTCTTCAACCGTTACGCCACGCGCTTTCAACCGGCGTTGAATTAAATCGACTTTATTGCCAACCAGCATCACAACGACGGGTGGCTGAACATTGTGGATCCCTTGTTGTTCGTCAACATCCCGTATCCATTTATTGACCGAGTCAAAGGTTTCCGGCCGGCTGACGTCATAGACAATGATTGCTGCTGAACAGTCTCGGATGTACGCTGGGATTAAACTGTGGAAGCGTTCTTGGCCAGCTTAAAATATACGCAACCAGAGAGTATGGAGTGGGACGTAATTTTTAAAAGTTGTGGTTCCAACCCCCCCGTAGCCAGTTTACCTTGCTAGGGCGGGGCTAGAAAGTTTTCAGGAGGGGCTCACAAGGGTTTTCGAAGACGTATTAAGCAAGGTTGAAAATTTTCTAGGGGTGGTAAAAGTGTTTCAGGAGAGTTCTTACTATATCGGTATGCAGAAACTGGATTATAATGACCGTAGGAAGCGGATTAAGTTCTCTGATCCCACTGGATTTATCACTATTGAAGATGTTTTGGCGAACGGCAGTTATGATCCGCCAATGCCTAAAGGCTTACTTGGATTCTGATATGGCGTGCGCATAACCAGCAGCGTCGTGCTAACTTTAATGACTTAATAAATTTATACGCAAAATAGCCAATGTATAGAACATGGCCGTAACAGTAGTACGAGAATATTCTTAAGCCTAACTCTTAGCTTAGCCTAAGCTTAACAATGAACTTATACCTTAGCCTTATCGTTAACAAAAATTTAGTCTAAAGCTTAAGCTTACTGTATTGTAGTCACGCCGGAAAACGCTCCGACCCTGATCTTACATAAGGCAACAAACTATTAATGCCCCAGATGCAGTCAAGTTCGCGAACGAAGCGAGCGAAAAGCCAGACGCATTTTATAACTTAAGTGGTTTTTGTTTCAACCGGTTAGGGTGGGTGGCCCCCTTAAAAGCAGCCACCCCCCATACCCCCATGTGGGTGGCCCCTTTAGGGGTGGGGGCCACCAAATGGGGGTATGGGGGCGGCTGCTCTGGCCCTGTACAAATGTTTCTCGACTTGAAATAAAAGCATTGCAGTTTTTCAGTTTTGTGTATGTTCGACTGGTTGTAAGCTTAAACGTTTTAGCTAAGATATGAATCCAATGTTTCATCGCTGAATACTTTATTCATCAAAAAGGCAAAATGTTTATCTGTTCAACTTCTCTGAACCAATAATTTTTAATCGTTTAAAATTTCAAGCAACAGGTGACCTGAATCAGTAGTCAACAGTGACAAATTTGAGGAAAATCCTAAAGTTCAATTATATGCTAAATTAGAGAAAATAAATGGCAAAATGTCACAAAACATTCCACAAATTTAATAGCAAAATGTTTCAAAACACACGTTTTTTGCACGAATGCACTTCATATGGTTTATTGTTTGTTCCAGTTCCATAAAGTTTAAACCTAAACCTAAGCGTAAACCTAAAATCATTACCGTAACCGTAATCTTACTCGTGATGCCAAAATTGGAAAATGTCGAAACTTACAACAGGAACCCGAGGTTATTGGTTGTATTCCAAAGTTGTAACCTTACAGTTTGATTGTTTCATCTTAAACCAATGGCGATAAGACGAAATTATGCCTAAATCTAAAATCTTCAAAAATTGTGCCGAAAAAGTGTACAAAGATCCCGTTTACCTGTATCCCAAAGCTGTAGGCGAACTGTTCGATCATTGACAGAGACCGTCTTTGCCAAAAAATCAACCCCAATGGTCGCTTGATATCCATCATCAAACGACCCGTGTAGAAACTTCGAAACCAGTGATGTTTTGCCGACACTTTGTTCTCCCAACATTACAATTTTAAATTTTGGATGAGGTCCAGATGGCCGATCGTAAACGGCCGGGCTTACGTCCTGGGCCTTGCCGTTGGATGGCCGTTGTTTACCATCGGCCTGAGTCCGTATATCAGTATCGTCCCTGGAGTTTTCGTGAGCTGAATCGGTGGGGTTACTGTAGTGATCAGGGAATTGATTGCTTTCGACAAGGGCACAAATTGGTCCTGGTTCGTAGATTGAGCGATGGTTAAGGCTCGACGGTTCATTGGAGGTCGATTCCGCGTCAGAAAGCGTCGAAGAATTCAACAGACTTTGAGGATGTTCAAATCGAACTGTTGGCAAAAGTTGAAGCGGATGAAACGCCATATCTGTTGCGATTGCAGTCTGTTTGCGGAAAAAAATTATTTTTTATTGTTTGTGAACTTTAAATATTGGTTAATTTGTGTCATTCCTTTAAAAATACCCTTGCCAGAGCAGACAGGAGTGGTGGAGTTCCACCCAAATTCCAGGGTGGGGACCCCCAACTTCGCGAGCGAAGTGAACGAGAAGCCAGACGCATTTTAAAACTTCGGCAGTTTATGTTTCAAGCGGGAAGCTGATGTCCCCTTTAGGGGTGTGGCCCCCAAATGGGGGTATGGAGAGTGACTGCTCCGGCCCGGTCTACGAAACAGTTACAGTATTCTGAAACAATAGGTATATATACCGATACTCGTGAAATATTTTTCAAAAATTAACCATTTCTTGCACATGAGAAACAACATATACTCAGGACCACAGCAGCCACCTCCATCCCCCCATTTGAAGGCGGCCCCACTACAGGACCGCAGCAGTGACCTCAATCCCCCCAATTATAGGGGCAGAGCCCCGAAGAGTGGCCACCACCATCCTAACAAGATCTTAAACAAAAAACAGCGGTAAATGTTCAACTTGGATACGTATTTAAAATTAAGAAATTCACAATTTAAAAAATATTTTGGTCATCGCAAGGGAACCTCATCCTGGAATTTTGGCGGCCGTCCCCCTGGAATTTTGACGGCCGTCACCCTGAAATTTTGACGGCCGTGACCCTGGAATTTTGACGGCCGTCACCCTGGAATTTTGGCGGCCGTCCCCTAAAATTTTGACGGCCGTCACCCTGGAATTTTGACGGCCGTCACCCTGGAATTTTGGCGGCCGTCCCCTAAAATTTTGACGGCCGTCACCCTGGAATTTTGACGGCCGTCAACCTGGAATTTTGACGGCCGTCACCCTGGAATTTTGGCGGCCGTCAACCTGGAATTTTGGCGGCCGTCAACCTGGAATTTTGACGGCCGTCACCCTGGAATTTTGGCGGCCGTCAACCTGGAATTTTGGCGGCCGTCAACCTGGAATTTTGACGGCCGTCCCCGTGGAATTTTGGGAACCTCCATTCTACCCTGCTCCGGCACTGCATATGGTATTCGCTAACATATTATGCTCAGGTTGACTTATTCCAACAGCTTAAGTGTTCACATAACACACGTTAACAAACATCTGAAAGTCGTTGCAAAAATCAGTAGCAGATCCAGAGGCAAATGGGAGGTTGCACGCCGCCCCCCGGTAGAAAATTTTATGTGACCAAATTGTACCCTACCGTATAATTTTTCCTTCAGAAAATTGGCACATATATTGCATACAGTAAAAATTGCGTTTCATAATTTTTGTCAGCCCGTTCGTTGTCAAAAGTTTCTTTCTGAACACTTCAGCTCACAGTTGTTGTGACCACAGAAAATCAGATTTCTCTCAAACCGAAAAGCAACAAAACAATGAACGCTAATACGAGCCCCGAGAAAGTATTACCACCTTTAAGCCTTTCCGTGGTTCCCTGTAGCTTATAGTACAACGGGTACCAAATATTGCTTTATGAGATGCAAATCTAAGTATTTGACCAGAACCAAAATATGAAAAAGAAATACCAACGACAATTACATTTGAATACCACTGGTCAAAATCTATAGTATATTTTTCAAAAATGCACACGAAATGTCCACTCTATTCTTTGTTCTTAATATACAAAGTAAAACCTCGTAAACACTCCCACAGCCAGCTCGCTGTAGGGGTAAACATTTTTCACGAGGGGAACACAAGGATTTTCGGTCACTTTAATACAAACAAAGCTGAAAATTTTCTAGTGAGGCCAAAATTCTTCAGCGACCTTTATACCTGAGGTTCGATTTCTGGCGTGGTCACCATGACCTGATCTTTACCGAACCAGGTACAACCCGATCAGAAAAGTTTTTCTAAAGATCAAGGGCGGAACGTTTTTCTGTGAGTCTGGAATATACAGTGTAACCTGAAAGCTTTACAGTATTTTTGCTTGGCTTAGGCTTAGGCTTATGAATATGGTTATATTACTGTTCCACCCCTGTTATTTTCCGTTGACCGTTCGTCCTAATTGCAAAACAGGGAATTTTTCAAATATACTAGCAATTGACCTTAAAACCTATGGTTAAAGCACTGTCAAAATCATTCATAACAAGATATACATTTTCTTAAGCGGAACAACATTAATCATTGTTGCTCAGAAATGCCGGAAACTAAAGCCAAGTAATACACGAACAAGTGTATATGTATCTCACAAATTGAACAGGCTACAGGGTTTGAACCATACACATATACACACTGTTAAAAATGGTGAGTCAAATTGACTCTCTCCGAAATAAGCTTTTCCAGACTGCAGAAACTGAGTCAAAATTCGACTCCGCCAGAGTCTAATTCGACACAATGAGTAGCTCACTGAGTCGAAATTGACTCTTTCGGAGTCGAATTTGACTAAGTTTGTGTAGTCGGGCAAAGTCTATTTCGAAGAGAGTCAATTTGACTCACCATTTTTCGCATGCAGATCCATAAGCTTATTTCTGTGCAAGAAATCAAATTCCTATATCGAAGTTGAAAAGTAAACTTGAACGCAATCTTTTTTTGCAATAATTTAAGGTGTGAAACTAAAGCCCTATTCACACGTGTAAGTTTTTACAACGAAAAATTGCAGCTGCAACTTGAAGTTGTAAGTTTTGTGAAATAAAGTTTATAAACAAATGTTGCACGCCGAAATTGCAGCTGCAAGTTCTCGCAGTAAAAAATAATAATTATGTATACTTTGCCTTTATTCTTTAAAGGCATAACGTTCGTCTTGGTTTCAGTTTTAAATAATTTCAGTTTTCATTTTAATTGACTGTCTTTTACTCTTGGCTTTTCGGTATGAATTTTCTGATAGAAGTTTTTTCAAATTTAACAATTGAAAGGCAAAATTAAAACAAAAAAAATGATGTAAAGTTCGAAAGGCCAGATTGTCTCAGACGCTAAAACGTGTTTACATATCAAACATCAACAACTGCGTTGACTTACAAGTATTGCATTTTAGATAACAAAACAGCTAAAATTGCAATATCTATCAAATGCATAGTGTTGTGAAACGACGTTCGCAGCCAGCTCACCGTACTTGGGGTAACAAATTTTCAGGAAGGGCATACAAGGGTTTTTGATGACCTATAAGCACGGTTGAAAAATTTCTAGGGCGAACCAAAATGTTTCCAGGGGGGCTGAGGCCCGCCTGACGCCCTATGGCCATGAGCCCGTGCAAAACACTACAGAAAGGTAAAGCTGATTTTAACTGGCAGAGCTTTTTGGATAAATGTAGCCACGGGCGAATCACTATAGAGTCCATTGAGGCCGCAATCTAGCGGCACGCGGCTCCTTTTGATCCTTAGGGACGGATGCATTCATTCCTTGAAAACTGACAAATTACGCTGTATAAATAAACAAGCACAAGTATAGATAATCGGACCGTTTCTCCACGGGACGGCAATAGAGTCAGCTTAAGCTTTGAACTATTTTTTTGCTTGGTTTACTCCTATACTTAGCCATAGGCTTAGAGTTACGCTTAAGTATATGCTTATACTACCGGAACGACCCTGTTCTATTGACCATAAAGAAGTATGGAAAATCACCGGGTAAGCCAAGCAAATGCTTGCTTATTCGTCAGAGGGGGCCAATTTCGTAAAAAAATACTTTCAAAATCATACGGCAGTTTCTGTAAAAATATATTTATCAATCAGCTTATATGAATCATTTTATTTGTACAACAAAGCAATTACTATAGTTTGATACTATGGGGTAACGCAAACACGCGGAACAGGGGATCAGGGCTGTTAATCGATAAGCCCCCCCATAACAATTGAAAAAGGCATCACCGGATATAATTGCGGCACTGGTTAGGTTTCATTTCAATTTGTCAAAGGCATTAAATTGTGATTGCTCCGAGAAACGGGGCCGCGTGCGTAATATTGTCAGCTCACATTTGAACAAAACGTTTCTGAAACCGATTTATACAAACAAAATTTTGTGAAAATTCCGTTTTAAGCTGTGTATAACAGCGGTGTGGCTGATGGTGTAACTGTTGTATACGCATACCAGTAAAGGTACATCTTAGACAAAGCATAAGCAGGAACACTCAAATTTAAAAAATTCTCGCCGTTTTGCTGAGATGCTACAGTAGAGTAAGCTTAAGCTTTTGACTAATTTTATTGATTAAATATCGCCGGTTTTTCGTTTTGTACGAAAGAGTGAAAAAGACGAAAAACCGAAAATATAGAAATACTTTAATTTTAGCAAATGAAACTTGCGTAACAGCGAATCAAAGTCACGGAAAACTCGAAAAAGTTGGGTTCTCTTATACGATTGCAGCCGAAAACGAACGCTGATTTGCTAGATTTTTCAATACCGGTTTGATTGGATATACGTTTTGGCTGTTTATGTTCACTGTAGCTGTGATGAACCTCAGTTGAAAGTACAAGTATTTCTGTTACCTCAAATGAGATTCAGTTTAACTTACGATGTTTTTACTGATGAATCGCTCTTTGATGTTAAAACTTTTGGTATGATTATTATTGATCTTGTAATTATCTGGTGAATGCTACATTTAGGGCCGTAACAGTAGATTAAACGTATTCCTAAGCCTAAGCCTAAGCCTAAAAGCCTAAACAATAAAATGTAGTCTAGGATGTAAGCCTACTCTTTTACAGACCCACCCAAACCCGGGACGGTCCTAAAAGTAACATGGCCATTAATCTTATAATTTTGTTATTTATGCTTGGTGATTCATGAAACTACAAATCCTGTAAGTAAGTTTTTAGCGAACTTGAACGCAGAGGTCAGCTCTTTTAGACATCTAACACTTTTAAAGTGTGTACCCCCCGTCATGTGTTTTAAAATGTTGATAAATAATGCTTACTAGTCAGCCGATTATTGACTGAACAAAAATTTGCATGCAGCTTTTCTTTTCGTAGAACAATCATGTTTATAATCACAGAATTCCTTGCAAGCAAAGTAATGCTGGAAAGTTGTCGAAAATACGTATGTAGGGAATTCCAGCTTTATTATACAGATTGGTAAAATGTGATTTTCTTACAAGAATTTTTACACGTTTTTCAATTGTACCATTGTTCCGGTTTCCATTAAACACGAAAAATAATCATCCGTTGGTTCCAGTTGATCCAATTTTCCAGCGGTCGATCGCATGTTTTTTTCGTAATTTTATCCGCCAAGTGGAACTACCCAGAATATGGTCGAAAACGTTCAACTCGACCAAATCTCAAGCTCATATCAAACCGCTGCTGATAACTAGCAATGAATACGAATATGTCATCGTTTTCAATTTCAATATAATCGGCTGTGTGGGCAAAACAGAGTCTTGATTCCGTATTCTCAAATATGAGTACACTGCAAAAAATGATGAGTCAAATTGTCTCTCGTCGAAATAGGCTGTACGGGACTACACAAATTGAGTCAAATTTGACACGCTCTCAGCGACTCGAATGAGTTGAATTTAACTGTGGCATAGTCGAATTTGGCTCAGTTTGTGTAGTCCAGAATAGCGTATTTACCTATAACCAGTTAGTGATAGGTTCAAGTAACTTTGGAACCAGCGCATGGTGAAGTTCGATATTCAGCACATTGTTCGCGTTGTAAGCATGTGAGACACGTTTGTCCTAGTGCATATGCAAAAAATGCAATGCACATTGTGTTGTACGGTCGACACATAGTCGACGCAAAATGCAGTTGGTGAGGCCGGCTACGTGGCGCAGAGGTAGAGTGTTCTCTTGAGGATCCGTAGGCTGAGAGTTCGATCCCAGCTCCGAAGACCCGCTTTTTTAGCTGCTTAAATAGTTGAAAGGTCTGATGTCTTGGTTCCTACCTAGGCTGACACGCGTTTGATTCGTTCTACTTCTGTTTCAATTTTGAAACCTGCAATTGCAAATGTTCGTTAATTTGAAAACCTAACTGATGATAGGTGCTATATGCATTTGAGAATATGTGCCCTTGAGTTTGTTTTGTTCCTTGCTATTTCTACGTTTACACCACTCCGTCTACTGTGACTCTGGATAAAGTTTACTAAATCTGGCCAGAAATGCTACTTGAATCGTGATTAGCTTATCATACAATGTTTTAGGTTACAATGTTTTTCACGTGTTTATATATATACACTATATTGCATAAGATGATTACTTACCTAAACCTAAACACTTGTTACCAACGGCGTAGTCTAAAGTTTAATAATTTGCTGGGGTCGACCACGAACAAATCGACTAAATCCTACCACCCTTAAGTTACAATTGACTATGTTCACCATTATGAAATAAAGTAAGATATATCCAACTGAAAGACCAACAATTCGAGTTAAGAGCCCTCGATTCCTCTGCAACCCCCCCTGTAAAATGCGTCCGGTCCCTGTCTAGTGCTTATGACCAAATATATATATGTATAGTACTGGTTGATTAACTGTATTTTAATAAATTGCTATTGCTTCCTAAAGTATACAAAAGTTACCCGTGGCAACTAGAGATTCATTGTAGGTCTGTGATTTTGGGTGTTTTTACTGTTCAGTTTTGGTTTGAAAATTAAAAACAAAATGAGTTCTTTGAACAAAATCTATTACCTGTACCATTGGTGGACTGTATACATGTCATACATTACTGGGGATACAATGGGGTGACACCCCACACATCCACCAGGTCTTAGACCCGTCAATATTGAAAAAATTTTGTGATAAGATTTAGTACTAAAATTGTGTTTGGCTTCTTGTTCGCGTTTGCCAGCCGACGTTATATTCATCATTGCTCTTGTGGCTTCTCTCATAGTTGAAAGTTATCGGTTCGCCACTGGTTGTGATTACGAAACCCTCAAATGAAGTACAGGCTCGTAGCTGAGAAAGAATTCAGTGTGTCTATTTGTTTCTAGGTGGTTTTTTGGGGCTTAACGTTAACGTCGATTTTACTGACAATATATTGTTCTAAGTGTTTTTAAACGTTCGGTAATTGAACGATTAATAATAGCGGTAACGTCAAAGATTATTTTTTATTAAAATAATTATCGAGCAACATTGTTCTAAGTGTTTTTAAATGTTCGGGAATGAACATTAATAATAGCGGTAACGTCAAAGATTATTTTTTTTAATATTTGTTAAATGCTCAGAATGCTTTTTATATAACGCCAGTTTTGCACTGTATATTTCGTCAAAAGGTCTGCCCACCCTAAGATCAGGGGCACAACGTTTTATTGTGGGACTGGA